>KK119631.1:122765-135228 GCA_000611955.2 Stegodyphus mimosarum
TTCGAAATCGTGACACGATGTGTCAGAGTCCACGACATTTACAAACGAGCGTTGAAAAATTTGTTCCGCTTTAAAATAAATATTTCAGTCATTAAGGGCACGGTGGAAAAATAACGCACTCATTTTGAAATCCGTTATATAGGTTAGGTTATTCAATTATGGCAAAGCACACGAGGGCTATCTGCCTAAAGGGAGGGATGCTTTTGTGGAGGACTTTCTAAGGGAAACTGGCTCGTATACACGTTACACATGGGGAAAACCACGAAAACGCCCATGCAGCCAGCCCGTTCGCGGGGTTCGAACCTCGGACCGAACTACCAGTGTTCAGCGTCTTTACCGCTTGGCCGCTGGTGGGCCATCCGTTATATAGATACGGTCAAATAATAGATAATAATCCGTTATATAGATACGGTTTTCTTTGAAGTAATAATACCTTTGTAAACTTACTTTTAGAAACGTTATATTTTGTTTAGATCAGAATAAAAAAGTTGTATTTCAAATGTTCATACATAAAAATTTAAAGAATCCTTAATATCTAAAGTTATTACAAAGGCTGTTCCAATAAATAAATAAATAAATGAAAAATCTGAAAGATTACAAATTTTATATTACTGCTAAAGGGGGCGTTTTTACACACGCATATAATACATACGTTTCGAGAGTATTTGGGCTAATGTCCGTTTGGGCTAAAACTATTTAAGCAGCATATCATTAAAATTTCCGATGGACAGTTTCGTGGGGAGATAGAAGTTTCCAGTACCGTATTGCTATCACTCGCTTTGAAATCATTTTATAATTTGATAATTAAACAAATTCGAAATTCTAAATTCGGGCTTCCAGGTGCCCATGTTCGGGTTGGGAACTACGTTATTCAAAATTTGACCGCTCTAGGTACCTCTGTCTTTTCATAGTGCGAGACACATACATCTATTCATGCAGATTCTTCATTATTAATTTCTTTAAATACAATTACAGGGAAATTTATTATAATTAAGGGAAATGTAATTACAAGAATAATATAATTACAGGGAATTTTTAAAGAAATTAAATAATTATATTCTTCAAATGTAATTATTTAATTTCTTTAAATATGATTAACACACAGATTTTATCAAAATAACGTAGAGAATTTTATGAAATAATTTCAGCACTATGAGTCGGACGGTTCTGTAAACAAAAAATCTGACACATTTCTACACACCCCACTCATAATCTGTAGAATTCTAAGAGAATAGAATTTCCAGTTAAAATATTCATAATTTTTTAATAACAAGATGTTACGCACTTTTACAGAATTTAGGTCATTTTCAAATACGAAACATTAAATTTTTCCTCGGAATTTAAAGAATTGCGAAACAGAAATTATTTACTTTGGCTCCGTGCCGGTTAAAACAACATTTATAATGAAACTTTTAGCTGGCCTTGCGACAGTATTATTTACACAAATTAAAATAAATCTTTATATCTTAAACTAATTATAATATATCAAATGGCTTTGTCCCATCAGGAAATTAGTAACTCGCAATTTAATAAATAAATGAATGTTTACCTGATAGGTCTGGTTCTGAATCGCCGGCGTTGTCTTGAATCATCAGCTTCAATCCTTTAGACACGAACACTTTATTGACGATATTTACAAACACTTGAAGATTTATACGAATAACTGCATGATTATAATATTATTAATAACAGCTATCTTTACAATAGAACATTAGCTGCTCAACGATGAAAGTCTCAAAGTCTCAATACAATACCATTCCGGTAGAATCCTTTCATCTCTCTGCCAACTGTCTGGAACAGCGATGGTGTCGTAGCTGTCTGTCACAGCGCCACCTCTAATGGCGCCATCGGAGATTTCCCATCAGTCATCGGAGTTTCCACATCCTCCGGCCCAGAAAGACAAGATTGTCTTTTATCTTCAGAATCAAGTTCCAAGGGATACAGATGTTGTACAGCTCTTTTTAAGAACGTCCCATTGTGTAATCTCACAGTGCAAGCTCGGATGCTGCCATCACGGCCTGTATGTGTCTCGGTTACTAAGCCACATTTCCATAACAGTCTTGGTTGGTTATCATCATGGATCAATACAAAGGTGTTTTTGCTGATCTGCTGGGGCAAATTGCTCGTAGCACATTTATGAGCAGATTTCAAATCCATTAAATATAGCAGTTTCCATTTCTTCCAAAAATTGTTCAACAAGTTCAATCTATATTTATATCTCTTTTCCAGGTCTGACTTCGTAGAAGAGATTGCAAATATCTTTTCAGGTGGTAAAGCGGTTATTCTTTTTCCAATTAGAAAATGTCCTGGACATAATGGACTCGGCTCATTTGTTTCACTATAAACATAAGTCATCGGTCGGGAGTTGATGATGGCTTCCACTTCAGTTAAAGTTGTTTCAAGTTCTTGGTACTGTAAACAAGCTCTCCAAAGGATCTTTTTGAGGCAGGTCTTAATAGATCGGACAAGCCTCTCCCAGAAACCTCCCCACCAAGCTGCTCTCTCGACTATAAATTTCCACTGGATCCTGTTTTCACTAAAAAAGTCCTGGACATCTCTATCCTTTATTAAGTTAAACATTCTTTGAATGTCTTTATCTGTTCTTTTGAATGTTTTAGCGTTGTCCGAGTAAATAATTTTACAAATTCCACGTCTTGAAATAAATCTTCTTAACGCTAGCATAAATTCTGCAGCAGATAAGTCATTCACAAGTTCAAGGTGCACAGCTCGTATTACGGCACAAGTAAACAATGCAACATACACCTTTTTCTCATTTTTTGTATATAGTGGTCCTAGAAAGTCTATGCCGCAAACTTCAAATGGTAAAGCTTCTCTGATTCTGTCTGGAGGTAGAGGAGACACATTTTGAGAGTAAGGCTTTGCTCTCAAACGTTGACAAATGAAACAGTTCTGCAAAATACTTTTCACCCTTTGTCTTCCTCTGAGAATCCACATTTTTTCTCTAAGCTGAGCAAGGGTTTCAGCAATTCCAGCATGAGCCAGTTTCTCATGAGCATATTTGATCTGCAAGTCCGAAAAATGATTCGAATTAGGCAAAATAATAGGATGAACTTCTGCAAAGGTCAAATTTGAGTTCTGAAGTCTTCCGCCTATTCTCATTATTCCATCTTCATCCAAAAATGGATTAAAATTCGCAATCCTAGATTTACTAGAAATTAGTTTCTTTTTCTGCAAGCATTCTATTTCTTCTGGAAAATGAGCATCTTGAGTTCTTTTAATCCAATATTTCTCAGATAATAGTATTTCTTCTGCTTCAAGTGGTTTCAAATTCTTTGTAGAAGTTTTCGTATTGTTAATAAATCTAAAAATCCAGGCTGTTATTCGTAATAATCTGGATAATTTGCTATATTTCTCTATGTCCAAAAGGTCTTGCTTCAAATTTACTACACAGCTGGCTTGGACCGTTTCATCTTTCTTCAATGAGGATCTTCTCTCTTCTTCTACAGCATCAATTTCATATGTTCTATCTTCTTCTGGCCAAGTAGTTTCCTCTTGTCTCAGCCATTTTGGACCCTGCAGCCAATCTCCACCTTTAAATAACAATTCTGAAGTTTTTCCTCTTGTTTGTAAATCTGCAGGATTATCAACACCAGGACAATGTGACCATTGATCTACATTTGTTTTCTCTTGAATTTCACGAACTCTATTTTGAACAAATGGCTTCCATGAATAGGCATTTCCTCTAATCCAATGTAAAACCACCTTGGAGTCTGTCCAAAATCGTACACTGATGTCTAAGTTCTTGAATACATTATTCACCACGTAGTTACTCAGTCTTGTTCCAATAACTGCAGCTAGGAGTTCTAAACGTGGTAAAGTTACTCTTTTCAAGGGTGCTACTCGAACTTTAGCAATGACAAAGTTTGTGAACACTTGCTGATTATTTGTTTGGTATCTAACGTAAATTACAGATCCAAACGCCTTTCCACTAGCATCAGTGAAACAATGAAGTTGAATATTGTATATCTGAAGTTTAGAATTATCTCTAAATAAATGTCTAGGCAACTTAAAATGTTCCAAGGTTTCAATCCGCCTACACCAATTAATCCATTTTTTATTAAGTTCTTTATTTAATTTATCATCCCAGTTTAAGCCAGTCTTCCAAATTTCTTGCATAAGAATTCTTCCTATCACTGTGAATGGATTCAAATAGCCTAATGGATCATAAATACGACTTATTAACTGTAACGCTTCCCTTTTAGTTATGCATTCATTTGTTTTCCGATTTTGATTTAAAATACCTTGAAATTCTACCCTTAAATTATCCTCCTTTGTATTCCATTTATATCCTAAGACTTTAGATTCTATAGGGCTTCGATATTCAGGATTCTCATTTGAGTTGAAATGATTTTGAAGATCAATAGAATTTGTCGACCATTTCCGCATATTAAAACTAGCCTCGTTTAAAATTTCTTTTACTCCTGCATAAATTTCTAATCCTTCGTTTACGTTATCTACTCCAGCTATTAAATCATCGACGTACAAACAATCGTTTAAAACATTAAATATTTCTGGAAATTCTGTTTTATATTTATTAATGTGGTATTTAATTGTTGCAGATAACAAGAAAGGGCTTGGTTTTGCACCAAAGAGTACTCTAGTCATTCTCAAAATTTTCAGATTAAAATCCTGGTTTGAAACTGGAAGATCATTAATCCATAAAAATCTAACAGCGTCCCTATCTTCCCGATTAAGGCTAATTTGAAGAAAGGCTTGTTCTATATCGCCACTGAAAGCTATCTTATTTAATCTAAAACGAAGTAAAATCATTAACAAATCGGGATTTAAATTTGGCCCAGAATGCAAACAATCGTTCAAAGAGATAGAATCATTCAAATGAGATGACGCATCAAAAACAACTCGAAATTTTGTGGTAGTCTTATCTTCACGTATTACTGCTTGATGTGGCATGTAATATAATTTAGAACCCGCCTCCGTATCTATTGTTTCAGCTATTCCCATTTCGAGATAATTATCTAGCACCTGTTTATATTTCTGGTAAGTCTCGGGTGCCCCTTTAAATTTACGCGTTAAACTATTTAGCCTTTTAAACGCCAAACCATAATTATCCTTCAATTCATCAGTTCTATCATTCCACGGTAAGCGCACTTCATATCTATTTCCAACAAGTTGAATTGTTTCATTAAAATTCTTTAAAATTTTATTTTCAATATCATTTTGTTCTTTTTCCTGAGTGATACCCATTGACTCTAAATCCCAAAAGTTTTTTAAAACAGTGTTAATTTCTTTATCTTTTTCGAAATTTTCTTGATTTGTAACACATTTCAAAACGTTAATAAATGACTGCTGAGCTATCATTTCATTTGGTTTATTAACCCCATTTACAGTCCATCCAAACATTGTTTCCGACGCAACAAGTGAGTCTGACAGTCTACGTGTTTTTCCCGAAACCATTTTCCAATAATAATCGCTCCCAATTAAGAGAGACAATTTATAATAATGTGAATTTCCATATGTCCTATCCGCGAGTTGTAATTTATTTTCATGAAAATAACGCTTTACTTCCTGACTGGGAATCCCAATTAAACCCTCACTTATTTTTTCTGCTTCTAAAACTTCGATCGAAATGCTGTTATGTCTCGTCTGCGGATTTCTCAAAACAATTTTATATCGTCTGCGCTTTTCACTCTTCGATGTATTAGAACCAAAGGAATGAATCGTAATATTCTCTTCTCCCACGCATTTCAACTTCAATTTCTTTGCAACGCTACTGACTACGAAAGAGCGCTGTGATCCAAGGTCAAACAGCACTCGAATGACTAATTTATTACTTTCACCCAGAGCTAAAACACTTGCGGTTTGCAGATATATTTCCTTACCCAAGTTCTTATTTTGTATAGATGATACTACAGTTTCTGAATTAGAAATGTCACTTTTATTCTCACTAGTTTCACAAATAGCGGTATGATGTTTTCGCGAACATAATTTGCATCTACTTTTAAATTTACAGTCTTTTACTATATGGTTTTTCTTTAAACAATTCCAACACCTGCCTTCTTTTTTTAAAATATCTTTTCTTTCGTTAACAGGTTTCGAACATTTTTCTATTTCGTGATTTTCTTTACAAAATAAACACTTTTGACTATCAATACTGGTGTTTAATAAGGCGGCAGTTGGCGTTTTATTTTTCTTAAAACCCCCTTTAAATGAATTATCTCTATCGCGTTCCTTTTCTCTAACAAATGTTTTATTATTATAAATTTCGTCCGATTCCCCTTTTCGAAACGATAAAGTTTTTTCTCTCGTTACTACCTCCTCTTTTAAATAGTTTAACAATTTACCAACATCCCAAGATTCGGTTTCGTCTTTATAATCCCTATTATAATTTAACATTATAGAATCCGGAATTAGTCTAGTTATTATGGGAAATAATAAATTGCCATAACTTTCCAGTTCAATACCCAAAGATTTTAAACTGCGAATTTGGATTTCACAAGTGTCGTACAGATGACGCAGATCTCTGAGATTCGAAACATTTCGCACAGGAGATAAATTTAAAAACTTGTTTATATGGGATCGGATCAAAAGTTCTTTTCTACCAAATCTATCTTCTAAAATTGTAACGGCAGTATCATAATTCTGTTCCGAAATTGACAGTCCCTGTATAGCAATTTGAGCCGTATCTTTCAGTAAACTCTTTAGATACGTGAATTTCTGAATTTTGTTTAAGCTTTCGCTTTCGTGAATCGCTGATTTAAACTGACTCCAGAATTCTTGCCAGTTTTCCGAATTGCCATCAAATTTTTCGATGTTTATTTTTGGCAATTTAACAGGAATTCTGTTTTCTGGTGTAGCGTGTATAGTTGCATTTGAGGATCTCCGCTGATTCAATTCTCCGTGATGTGAATATTCTCGTGGTTCAGTATTAGTACTATCCTTTGTTTTTAGCAAATCTCTTATGAAGCAATTTATTTTTGTTTGAATTGAAATTATATTCTCCCGATATTCTTGATTAGCTTCAACTTCTTCTTCTAATTTCCCTAAATCAGTTATTTCGTTTTCTATTTTTTCGTCAAGTACTGTAAGTTTTGTTTCTTTATCAGTTAACTGTGCTTTCTGTTCTTCTAACCAATTTAAAGTTATAGTACTATTCGCATCATTTAAAGTATTGTTTATTTTATTAATCAGTCTCGTAATAGAACTTCTTGTAACAGTCCGCTTTTTTCTTAATTTTTCGATTTCAGTTACGTCGAGTGACATTTTTATTGCTTCTTTCTTATCTTCTATTTAATAATAAATCAAATATTTTCCAGGAACGGGCGTCACGTTAAAGGCGCCAGATAAAATAAATCTTTATATCTTAAACTAATTATAATATATCAAATGGCTTTGTCCCATCAGGAAATTAGTAACTCGCAATTTAATAAATAAATGAATGTTTACCTGATAGGTCTGGTTCTGAATCGCCGGCGTTGTCTTGAATCATCAGCTTCAATCCTTTAGACACGAACACTTTATTGACGATATTTACAAACACTTGAAGATTTATACGAATAACTGCATGATTATAATATTATTAATAACAGCTATCTTTACAACAGAACATTAGCTGCTCAACGATGAAAGTCTCAAAGTCTCAATAAAATACCATTTAGGTAGAATCCTTTCATCTCTCTGCCAACTGTCTGCAACAGCGATGGTGTCGTAGCTGTCTGTCACAGCGCCACCTCTAATGGCGCCATCGGAGATTTCCCATCAGTCATCGGAGTTTCCACACATATTCTACGAATTTCGCGTGTAAATTTACGAATCATTCTGCAGTTAGCTTAATGAAGTGTAATGAGCATTTTACTAACGGGAATTTATGCTCTGCGCGGACCCTAGATATTATATTTTACAAATCTTTGCCACCTCAGTTTGAAATTTTTCAATAAAATTCTATAGCTTATTTTGAAAAATTTAGCATTTGGAAGGATTTTTTTTTTTCATTCGCGATTGCTTAGCCTGTAAGGTTTTAGTTAAACTAACAAAGTTTTATTTTAATTTATACTTTTCTATCTGTTCTCATTTCAACTTCCCGTTAGAATCAGCGCGCGTTTCAGCTTTATGCTAATTTGAAGTGAAGCCAAGTTCTATTTAAACCGGAGGTAGAAACCTTTCAGTGTGAGAGAGCTTTGTCTCAGATAACGGTCACTATTCGACGTTCTCCTGACTAGTTAGCATTTAAATTCTAAGCCATAGCGCTTTTACGTGATTGCTTATTGAAGTAATTCCAAGTGCGTCAGTATTAGTTAAATCTTGCTACGCACCATTTAGTTTAGAGGCCAACCTCACGTTCATAACTCTGTGAGCAACGACTATTTAATTTCTATTTAGTTTTAGCTTAAATTAATTTGATTGTTCATTTTAGACCAAAGTGTGGACTCTATTTTCTGTATCCCTCCCGAGTTGGGAAGTGGTTGTAAATAATTGTGGTTTAATAAAAGAGGATTTTAAATCCCCTTCAAGTGCAGTTCTTCTACCACTTAATCACAGTATTCTACCACAGAACATAGCTGCATTCAGCTCCCTGTTCCAGATCAGGACTTTAAGCTGTCACGAAGATGTTTTCCAAGAATATGCACCCAACACTCAGTCCTGACAAGCCGACTTAGGGTTGGCCATTATGCCTAAGGTGGAAGTGGTGGCCACTTTATTATGGAACCATCTAATATATGTCACTATATCCTCCTATGAAGGGACAGACAATGACAGCCATGCCTTCTCCCGGATTCGAGCTCGGTCCCTTCGGCGCCACAAAAGGCTTCTCTAACGACTATATCGTATGGGCGTCTATTTGGAAGGATGCATGGAGAATTGCCATTTTTAAAATAAAATCTATATCCATTTTAACACCTCATGCCAAAGATAAGGTCCTCTGCTGCGATTGTATTTTATTTATGAAGTATATTAAGTTTAATTTTAACGTATTAAATGACTAGACGTCCTTGGCTGTGGAGAACAATTCTGCATTTCAGTGCAATGTGCGCTATAAAAGCCTGAATTTGCATTGAACCACAATAAAAGTCTGAATCGCTCTTCAAATTGTTGCCACCAATATATTTAAAGAAAGTAAATAATGAAGAATTTGCATGAATGCGAGCACGTCTTTCGCATTGTGAAAAAACAATGGTATCTAAAGCCATTGTTTTTTTTACAATGTAAATTTCGAATAACGTAACCTTCCATCCGAATATGTTCACCTGGAAGTACGAATTTTGAATTTGTTTTATTGTGTCTTCCATATTTTGTAACATTTTAACAAATTTTTGATGAACAAACTCAACGATTCCAAAACGAGCAATGGCAACACTGCACGGAAAAAAAAAGCTTTTTTATCTACAGCGCGCGAGGCTGCCTAGCGGAAACTCTAAACATGTGCTGTTTTTTAAATTTTTATTGTGTATATCAAATTTTGTAAAACTTTAACGAATTTTTGATTAAGAAACTCAAAGATTTCAAAGCGAGAAATGGCAACACTGTTACGGAAAAAAACATTTCTATTTCCAGCGCGCAAGACTGTCTATTGGAAATTCTAAACATACGCTGTTTTCAAATATTTCATGATACTGCTATTCAAGTTTGTAGCAACACATCATACGTTTCATTAACGAATATTGCGAATTTATGACAACCTTCTCTAAAAGTGGGCGCCCACTAGCAGCCGAGCGGTAAAGTCGCTGAACACTGGTAGTTCGGTCCGAGGTTCGAATCCCGCGAACGGGCTGGCTGCATGGGCGTTTTGTAACGTGTATACGAGTCAGTTTCCCTTAGAAAGTCCTCCACGAAGGCATCCCTCCCTTTAGGCAGATAGCCCTCGTGTGTTTTGCCATAATTGAATAACCTAATCTAACCTAAAAGTGGGCAGCATTTCTAAGAATGGAGCACTGGTATTAAACATCACCTACGGTCATACTTTCTAAGATGGTCATCTTTATTCTTTAACAGAAGACCGAAGTCGTTTAGAATTGTGCGGTCTGTTTGGGTGGTTTCTTTGCAACAGATGGGGGGGGCTGAAATAAACTCCATCTAGCGGAGTTAATTGTTTGAAATATTAAAATTATACTTCTAACAAATTTATCAATCAAATCTGAAAGTCTGAAAAATTGTATTACACCGCAATGGTTTTAGAAAATTCTAGTCGATTTAATCTAACTTGACTTATGCTTGGTACAAGTCACTTTTAAGATTTTGTGTCAAAACTGCGATCAGATAAGGTTTGTATCAAAACTGGGATCAACTAGGGCCTGGGTAGTGAAATCGCTGAACGCCGATAGTTCAATCTGTGTTCGAGTCCTAACCAACGATTTAGCAGCATAGGAGATTTTGTAGTTTTTTCCGTGTGTTTCTTAAATAAGAAGTGTTTGATTTAGACAGTCTCCATCAAGAAGGTCATCTCCTGAATCAGATAACTCTGGCATGCGTTGCTACAGTTCAAATAATCCAGTCCTATCCAAAACTCCAACCAGCACTCCAGATAATGCTCTCTGATGATGTCAATTCTGAACTAAATTTAAACGAAGGAAATTAACGCTGAACTTTTTCGAAGAGGCATTCAATTCCGATGAGTAATAATTTAGGTAGTAATTTCATAGAGACAGAGAATTTTTGCTATTTTTCCCCGTATTTTAGGAGATTTTCTAAGTTTTTCCGATTGTTAACACATCGCAATGTGGAATAAATGGAGAATTTCAGATTTTGTCTTCTTAATTTTCTTAAATTCTCATTATAACTATTATACTATGTTTTCATATTTAAGTAGATTTAATACAATCATTACTTCTATTAAAATTTGCACGGAAACCAACCCTCCAAATTAGTTTCATTCCAACATTCAAACGAGACTTTCAATCACTCTAAATTTAAATTCTAAATTTCCAGACTGCTACGGCACCAGAAGACAATACTTTCCGAAGTTCCATAAAGTCGCCCTTCGTTGAATTTCAATATGGACACTCTCGGTTCTGAATAAACTATTTTCTACTTTCAAAAATGTTCCCCTAAAAGAGGAATATATGTATTTTTTTTTTACTTTGCTCCGCCTTTAGGCACTACACGGAAAAGGGGGGGATGCCCCGTGGAGGTCTTTTTAAGAGAAACTGGCTCGTATCCACGTTACACATGGGGAAAACCGCGAAAACTCCCAATCAGCCAGCCTATTTGCCGGGACTCGAACCCCGGACCGAACTACCAGTGCTCAACGGCTTTTACCGCTCAACCGCTGGTCGGCTCAATATATAAGATAAAATATTGAACAGATTGTAGGCGTTTCGAAGCCAGGTAGTGAAAAAAATCAACGATATCATCTGTCGGATTTGAAATTCTTCCTTTTTATCTCTCAGTTGCTATGTTGACGTGCTAACCATTTACACCAGGAGAACATGCATGGGGAATGCGATAACTCTTTACAATATATATTAAAAAGTAGTCCAAACTTGATTCGTTCGTAAACGCAAATTTCATTTAAAAAAGTGTATAATTTTGTACAAATCATCTGTTGCCAAATATAGCGAAATTATAAGTGTAAATGTCCTGCTGCGAAATTTCGCTATTCATTCCCCGACCAGTCCGTGAATTTTGACATGTTTCCGGCATAAAGTTACTATAAAGCACTAAATAACCACTCCACTTATATTACAAATTTGAAATCTCTGAAAATCTTAAAAGTATACTACAAATGTACTATACTTTTAAGTAATGCTCAGCTTTTCTAAATGACATGAATGTGCAGGAGTTTCAAAAGTATGACTCTCGACTTCTTGAAAACATCTAAGCTACACAGTTTCAGTGGCAGTAAAGAAATTTAAAAAAAAAAAAAAAAAATCTGAAAGGTTTCAGATTTTACATTACGCCCAGAGGGGCGTTTTTTTTTAAGGCTTTGCGTGTTACCTTTATTTATTAAATATCATGCTCTTCGCACTGAAACCATGAAATTCAGTTCAACAGCAATATCGCAAAATAATTTTAAAATGAGCATATCTTTAGAATTTCCGATACACAGTCTCCCGCGCTGGAGGTAATTTTTTTTAAAATTTTTTTTTTTGTACAGTGTTGCCATTATTCGCTTTGAAATCGTTGAATTTGTTAATCAGAGATTCGTTAAAGTGTTACAAAATAGGAAATCGATAATAAAACAAATTCCAGATACCAAATTAGGACTTCCAGATGCGAATATTCGGTGGAAGATTGCGTTGTTCAAAGTTTGATGGCTCTAGGTACTGTTGTTTTATCACAATGGGAGAAACATATATACATTTATGCAGATTCTTCATTATTTAATTTCTTTAAATATAACACAGGGCGATAATATTTGGTGGCAACAATTTGAAAAGTGAACGGACATTTAAAGTTTTCAAAGCAAAATGCCAAAACGAAACTGATAGCCCTTGTGAGCTAACGCCCTTTGGGCAAAAAATAAAAAAAATAATAAATAAATAAATAA
>KK119631.1:135243-183435 GCA_000611955.2 Stegodyphus mimosarum
AAAAAAAAAAAAAAAAATCCAGTTCTTAACTAATATACTTTTGGGATTAGGTAACAGAAAATAAAATGAAAATTTGTTAACAATGGCAATTCTTAAACGAAAATGAAAGGGAAGTTTAAATTAATTGGGGGGATGTAATTACTATACCACACTTGTTATCGTTTCTAGTTTATTCTATCTTAAAACTGTACGAGTTTTTCAACAAACTTTTTTTAAACTTTATTATTTTATACAAGTGCCGTCTAGACGGTATAGTGGTTAAGGGAGCCTACTGCGGGGTCGAAAGGCCCCGGTTCGAATCCCGGCGAAGGCATGGCTGTAATTCCGTGTCTCTTTATAGAGGGGAACATTGGCCCACCTATTAGGTGCTTCCACAACAAAGTGGCCATGCCTTAGTAGCGGTCAAGCCGGCTAAGTTGCTCACATATATCTGTATATAATTTTAATTTGCTTTATAGGAATGAGATAATAATATTGTATTTCTTAAATTATATATATATATATATATTCATAATGAAAGCAATTAAAAGTATATTAATAAGCCCAAGACTTGCGCTAAAGCTGCAAAGTAATAAAGGAATAAATCACTATAAATTATAAAAAGATAACTCTCCATATTACATCTCCAAGCAACGGAAATTCAGTTTAAAAACCTCATTGAAAAGGTATTTTTCAGAATTTAAAAAAATTTATAGAATTTTCATTCTCCTTGCTTTAAACACAGTTAAGGAAAAACTAAATCGCAAAAATGCCAAAATCAAAAGTAAACTTTTTAAGTATTGAAAAACCAGTTATTGTTATTGATAGCAGATTAATCGATTTATCAAGGGATAAACCAATCTACCATCAATTAACAGTAACTAAAATAAGAGAGCGTGTTTCATCTTACTTCCAAGTAAGCATCAAATTATTTGCAAGATTCAAATACTAATTGATACTCAATCAAAATAAAGATATTACTCATTAAACTATAAGAATCATGTTAAAAAGCAAATAATCTTTAAGATTACAATTTTTAAGAACACAATTAATCTGAACGAGATTCTTACTTTTAGAAGACATATCTCCTACACTCTCTGTTCATTTCAAATACAAAAGTAAAAACAAAAGTTATTTTGTTTTTACATTTATCAAATTATTAATTCATTATAATATACTTTTATCAAATTATTAATTCATTATAATTACTTTTATTAAATTATTAATTCATCAAATTATTTGCTTACTTTAGTATTTGTTTTGTTTTTACTTTTGTATTTGAAATGAACAGAGAGTGTAGGGGATATGTCTTCTAAAAGTAAGAATCTCGTTCAGATTAATTGTGTTCTTAAAAATTGTAATCTTAAAGATTATTTGCTTTTTAACAGGATTCTTATAGTTTAATGAGTAATATCTTTATTTTGATTGAGTATCAATTAGTATTTGAATCTAGCAAATAATTTGATGCTTACTTGGAAGTAAGATGAAACACTCTCTCTTATTTTAGTTACTGTTAATTGATGGTTGATTGGTTTATCCCCTCGATAAGTCGATTAATCTGCTATCAATAACAATAAGTGGTTTTTCAATACTTAAAAAGTTTACTTTTGATTTTGGCATTTTTGCGATTTAGTTTTTCCTTAACTGTGTTTAAAGCAAGGAGAATGAAAATTCTATAAATTTTTTTTAATTCTGAAAAATACCTTTTCAACGAGGTTTTTAAACTGAATTTCCGTTGCTAGTTTTGTTTTTATAATTTTAGTGAATTATTGCTTTATGACTTTGCCGCCTTAGCGAAAGTCTTGGGCTTATTAATTTACTTTTTATTACTTTCATTATGAATATATATGCAAGTGGAAGAAAAAAAACTGTTTTAGTTTAATTGAATAGATAGAGGTTGTATAACTTGTTTTACAGAAATAAAAAAATAACTCTGTTAATTTTATGATTAAAAACAAATACAAGATTATAGATTTATTTTTAAGGCATATGTCAATAAATAGTAATTTCATTGCTTTAGTTGGTAAGAAAAGAGATTGTATGCAAAAAATATAGTGATTAATTTGGTTTTATTAGACATATAAAGAACACATGTACCGTGTGCCTAAGAGAAGTGATGTTTTCTGTAGAGGATTAATTACATTAATCTCGTTCACATTAATCTCGTACATTCTCGTAATTCGTTCCTGAACGAATTTATCTCTATCACATATTCATAAATTTAATTTTAAAATAATTTCCGTGTAATAACTTTTAATTGTTCTATATTTCTTCGTTTTTCGAAATCTGGAAATAAAATAAATAAACAAATAAAAATTGCTCCAAAACCTCTATTTACAATAAATATTAAATGATAATATATTAATATTTCACAGAAACAAATTATTTCAAAAATTGGTTCTGCTAAAATAGCAATTGAAATAAATACGTTGTTCGGCAAAATCTGAAGAATAATTAATTTAAATTACTTATTCATGTAATTATTATTATTATTATTACTATTAATTATTATTATTATTATTATTATTATTTTACAAGATCAGAACCCCCTTCTCGGGTTTACAAAGATATCGCAAAATGAATGTAGGAATTATAGTTCTTTTTCTCCTTCTAAATTTTCCAGTTCATCGTGTTTGTATTCTTTACATCCGTGATAACGACAACAATAACTGGAAAAAAGTTCAAAGTTCATTACAAACGATGAGTCTAGAAATGCAAGTATTGTGTCTGATTCCATTGATGCTTTCACACCGTAATTGAAGCGGCGCCGATCTGACTTTCAGCTCGCCAAAACTTGCTAACATTTTAACTGAGCGCTAAATGATGCCAACTGGTAACCTATACCCCAGGCGACAGAGTGGAAGCGGCGGTTCGGCGTCTGTTCCTCACAGAGGGCGGTTTTCGCAATAACTGATTGTCAATGAGTGAGGGAAACAATAATCTCTCACAAAATATCGGACACCCAGAAATGCACATCTTTCTTCTTGCAAAACAAAGGACAAAAGAAGGGTCAATTATTATTGATCTCGCCGCTTCTTAATGATTTTTTTGTTTTGTTTTATATCTGCAAATAAAATATCGAAAGCGGACTTCGCAGCTTTCGTTAAAAACAACCGATTCCCTCTCGTGGCGGGATTTCTGAACTAGCGGCGTCGCGTAGTTCGTCTAGACATTATGTCTGAATTACAGTGTCGCATTTAAAGTGTTAGAATAAGTTATTAGTTAAAGCGATTAGTTATCTCTGTTATGAACTCCGAATTTTAACATTTATTTATTAGTTTTCCTAATTATTATTCCCTTTATTTGGTATTACATGGTATTATTTCATTTAACAGGTATTCGTTATTTATTATTTACCATATACCTGCCAAATTCAACTGTAGTTAGAATTTTATCTAAAACGAACATCCACGATTCCAAACGATTTTTGATCAGTAGAAATTGTAACCTTAGAAAAGTAATGTTCAGTACTGACGTTTTAGATTCTCAGAAATTAGAGACGATTATCTCAGGGCGGTGGTCGCGCAGAGAGTTCACTGAAATTTTTTATCCTAGCGATTAAAGAAATTGACTCCGTATCTGTTCTCCTCGAAATGCATAAAGATTTTCTACAAAAAAAATTCTGTGTCAGTACGTAATATATTGATGTTACAATCACTGTTAATCTACAGCAGTGCTCCGCAACCGGTGTGCCGCGGCACACTGGTGTGCCATGAGTAGGATATAGGTGTGCCGCAATCAAATACATGTATTTGACATTTTGCAATTTTTTATCATGTATTTAATACGCAATGACAATTTTTTTTCCTTAATAATGTCTATTTTAAATGTTTTTATATATTTCACTGTTGTGTGTGTGATTATAAGTGTGTCAGCATTTGAATTTTTTCGGCACTTCCTTGACAACTCGGAACTCAAAAATATATAACTTTTTTTTAAACATAAATTTAAACGAAATATATTGGTTTCAGACCATTTTAATTAAAAATAATAGCTCTAAAACTGTTTTTTTTTAATTTGAAATAAGCCAATCAAATTGAAGAATTTTTGTTTTTTAATTTTAAAAAAAAATTTCGATTATTATGATAATTATTATGATTGCATATAAATAAATATGTTATGGTTTTATAACTGTATATTTTTCAAATTAAAAACAAAAATTTATTGTAAATTTTGTGTATAAATCAACATTAGCTTTTGGTGTGCCACGAAATTCCAGAAAGATTTTTTGTGCGTCGCAGGTGAGAAAAGGTTGCGGAGCACTGATCTACAGGTATTACGTTCGTCGATCCGTAAAATAAAGATGGGGAGGGGGGAATTCTTGGATAATACTGAAAATATTAACTCTTTTGAAGATTCCTTTACTATTAAATTTAATAAATAATATGCTAGATCTGTACAAAAAAAAGAAAATACTTAGGATTTGTGTTTCTAATTTCTGTGTTCAAGCTACTGTGATTACCGCGCGTTACTGCCTTGTTATTGTATCCTTGTCCTTGCACATATTGAAATTTAATACCGAATTTACGAAGCGGCCGAGCGGTAACGTTGCTGAACACTGGTATTTCGACTTATCATAGAATCCCGGCGAACGGGTTAATTGCATGGTTGGCTTTTCATGGTTTTTCCTATATGTAATGTGGATACGTGTCAATTTCCTTTAAAAAGTCCTCCACGAAGGCATCTCTCTCCATAGACAGATAGCCCTTGTGTTGCTGTGCTTTAATCAATAAACCTAACCTAATCTACGAAGAGTTTACAAGGTTTATTTTAGATAACATATTATTTTTGTTCTTTACTATTCCTATTATTTCTTTCGTCATAAAAACAAAAAATTGACATCAAGAATCTCAAAGAACACTGCAAGTGTGGCATGTGCTTTCTTAAATTGAACTTTGCAGTTTGGGGATAGGAATGAAGCGACATCAAACGCTATAACTGAGGCGGTAATTTTATCGAAAGTAAAAAAAAAAAAAAAAAAAATTGCCGACCCTATAAACTGTGAAATTTTATGGCTTAAGATAGTTACATTATGTTCAAAATATTGTCTCGTAAAACTTGAATTAAAAATTAAAAGAGGGAGAGAAATGTAATCTGAAGAATTTTTCTTTATAATCTAATATGTCAAAGAAGAATTTATCCCTGAAATTTTAAGAAAATTTAGAGAAATTAAGAAAAGTCAAACGTGATAAAATTTTTTAAAAATGTAGGAAATATATGGTGTTAGAAATATTTTTTATTAATCTCAACAAAACCGGCAGTGTTTGTAAGAATTATCAGATGTGTTAAAGATTAAATTAATTAATTGCTAGGAGATTCAGAACTGGCAGCTCGCAAGCAATTTAAACGAACAAAGTAGGAAATTTAAGTTAAAAAAAATTGCCTAATTTATTAATGTTGATATTTTATTAAAATATATATATCATTTGATATAATTTGATTTATTAATCTTGATAAAATTTGAAAAGTAAATTAAAGATCTTATCCTCTGAAGAATTTCAGCTCGTTGAAAATTGGCTGCGTACGAAAATGCGTAAAATTAAATTAAGGTCTTATGTTTCATACAGTAAAAATCGTTGTTTTTAAATCGCTCTATTTGTTAATCACTAACAGAATAACTAAATTTGAACAACGAATTAAAAGTCTTAGGATTTTGTTGAAAAGCAACTGGTTATGCGTGAAAGTCCGCCATAGATAAATTAGTTTTTATATTTCGTGCAATGGCAGCATTTGCAAATGGCGATTTCTGTATTCTTCTCGTTATTCCCATTCATCATTTTCGGGCACATGATCATACCTGACATTTTATGTTAAGTACCCCCTTCGAAGAGTGAGAAAAAAATGTTAGATACTAAAGAATAATACAAGTAACTAAGCAAGTATCTAAATAAGCGTTTTATTTTACAATGAACTCTCCAGTGGCGATTACTTTCTAAACACGATCGTCTCTAAATGTGACCAGTATTTCTAAAAACATAAATTAACATCGGTATTGAATGGCTCGGTTTATTTGACTAAGGCAAGCACTCAAGGCTATCTGCCTAAGGGAAGAGATGTCTTCGTGGAGGACTTTTCTAAGGGAAAGTGGTTTGTATAAACGTTACACATGGTGCAAACCACGAAAACGAACATACAACAGTCCGTTCGCAGAGATTCGAAATCCGCACCGAACTACCAGTATTCAGTGATTTCACCGCCTAGCCACTGGTTGGCCAGTTTATAAAGTGGTACTTAACGCTTATAAAGTAGTCACTGTCTGGCAGGCCTTTTCCGTTGGATGAGGTCAAGATTTCCATTTAAGGAAATGATATTTTTACGACAGGCGAAGAAAAAAAAATGGACCGACAGAAAACAAAAAATAGTACGACGAGTGAAGATCGAGAGAGAAAAAAAAACTGACTGGAAAAAGACAAAGGGAGTTGGGGGAAACAAAAAACAGCACGTTAAAAGACCACCGTGGAAAAAACATGACGCAGAGAAAAGTAGGGGACAGAAAACAAATCCATGTTTTATAAATAAAATAAACGCTATTTTTCTCATTGAGACGGCCATCTCTGAAGTGACCCTTGTTTCTGAAAATTTAAATGAACAGCGGTATTAAAGACCATCTTTTCAGAAGAGTAAAAATCGCTTGTGCCTGATCTTCCAATTACTGTTCCCCGGGATGAAAATGGCGCAACTAAGCCTACCTCGTGGGCTGAAGTTATGGATGAAGTTGCCCCCTTATCTATGGAAAGTGTGCCTCCCGAGGCGAATACCTCGACGATAGCAAATGATATGTTCAACTTTATTATAAATCTGGATACTTCGACTCTTTATGAGGAGGAGACTTTTCATAAAGTGAAACAACTGGATTTCTCGAAACTTAAATTACTGGGTACTCCTCATGTGGATCAAGTTCAAACAACTTCATGCTCGTGCGGATGTCTGCCAGCAGACATGTGATAATACCCTGGAAGCGTGCGGACATTCCGACACAATTATGAGTGCAGCTAACTATGTGCGTGAACATATTAAACTTCTCAGAGAACGCGCTACTGAAATTGAAGGTAAGTGCGCAGTTTTACTTGCTACTAAGTTTAGTGTACCTGTAGTTAGTACTATGCCTAAAAATAAGAGAAACAGTACTGCCTCTAATTTGCATGATGATGTATCTGAAGGTTTTAAAAAACCAGCAAAATCTGCTAAAAGCAAACGTATTAGTAAAATTACCCTCCCCCCAATCCCTCTTAAAAAAATAAGTTTGCTACCTTAACTAGTGAAATTAATGTTGCTCATGCTAGCTCTGATAATTTAACATGTTATGATAACTCAAGCCTCAGTAATGTAAATGATTGTAATACCATGAATGTTGATACTGACCATGATTGAAATTCTGCTGCATTGGATGCTAAGAAGTTCCAACAGTTAGAATCCCGTAACTCCCCTCCCATTAGGGTTAAACCTGAGCAGGGTATCTCTTATTACGATTTCTTAAAAATGCTGTCCGAAAAACTACCAGAAACCAAGTTCTGTGGCCGTATTAACGGATAATTTCTAAAAGTCGAACCCACCGCTTCTGAAGATCATAGAGTGCTCTGTAGTTATTTTTTGGATAATTCTATAGAACACTATGTTATTAATCCCCGCCACAAAAAGCCCACCAAAGTTTTATTAAGAGGCCTGCCTTCAGATTCAAAAGTTGAAATTATTACAAAATCCCTCTGTGAACTTGGCTTTAATGTTCATAAAGTTGTCCAGTTGACAAAATATAAAACTAAAGCCCCAATGCCTCTATTTCAGACGCAGTTATTCCCCAATAAAAAAAAGCACAATTTACGATGTCACCCATCTTGTGTATTTTAATATTACTGTGGAAAAGTATGTCTCTAAAACTCAAGTACCCCAATGTCACAATTGCCAGAAATGGCATAATTCCTCCGAGAACTGCCACGTCACACCTCGTTGTGTGAAGTGTGCAGGATTCCACAAGACTGGCAATTGTGACAAAGGTCACTTAGGTACACTTAAGTGCGCGAACTGTTTAGGACCCCATGTAGCCTCATACAGAGGTTGCACGAAATTCCCCAAACCAAAAAAGACACAAACATCCACAGTCCGCCCTGGCATCTGTTTCGCACAGGCAGTTAATCCTGGTAACGCTCAAAAAGCAAAAATACCCAAAATTACCAGTAGTCAAGCGGCTGCTGCCGATCTTCACCAGAATCCTCCCTACGCTGATAATAGTACCAATTATAGTTTCATTCCCCCCCTACCCAGCTCAGTCTAGTATTCTTGAACTACTAAATGTTATGAAGGAAGTGGAGAATCTTTTTGGCTATAACTTTAGTAAAATTATTTCTATATACAAAAGCAAAATTCCTGAACTAAAAAAATGTGAATATATTTTAGATAAAATCCAAATTCTGCACCTCATTCTTGAGGAGATATACCGATTAAATAATTCCCCTTAGATTACCTGTTAATTCTAGAGTTATTCCATTATTACATCTTATCATTCTCACCCCATTAATCCCTCATCCGTCTCACTTTGTTCCCTTGTCAGTCCCACCTATCTAAATTATTTAATAGGCTAGTGTCTTGTTAATGTAATTTGTTTCCATAGTAAGCTGCTCACTTGTTCTTCATATTCTTACGGCTAGCATTATGATTTCGATCGGCTCACTGATCTGTTATGGACTGTTTCTACGTGTTTTTCTATGCTGTGAATTTTCGAAACTAATATATGTTAGAAAATCGGACATGTGCTACTCCGGGATAGCGACACACGCGGCTGCCCATTTTGCGAACGTTTCGTCTTTGCTTGAGTCGATCTTCCAAATGTGGTCGTCTTAGGAAGATCGTGGCCGTAAGAAGATTCGCTATATTCTTTCTTGTCAGTCAACAGCCATACCATGGTGAAAGTACCGGTTCTCGCCCGATTCTTTGCAGTTTACTTTTACTTCCTCAGTTTTTTTTTTTTTGGGGGGGGAGGCTGTTTTTCGTAAATTATTTCTTTTCTGTCAATATTCTATGCCGGTTCCGCCACTACCCCCGGTTATATTTTTATTATATTACGCTTGCATTTTCTTTTTTAATGTAATGTCTAAAGCCCTGTAAAACACTCTTTAGTCTGTAAAAGTAACAAACATTAAACGCTTAAAATAATGTAACAATTAACATTGAAAAAAATGTTGTAATCTGAAACTTTAACTCATTAATGAGTTTATCATTAAAACTTCAAAAAGCTTTTTTAAAAATTTATTAAAACAGAAAAAAAAAAAAAAAAAAAAAAAAGATAAGTGTCAGATTTTAAATTGCGTCCAAAGGGGCCTTTTTAAAACATTTTGTGTGTTACCTTTCTTTATTAAATGTCATGTTCTTCGCACTGAAACCATAAAATTCAGTTCAAGAGCAATATCGCAAAATATTTTTAAAATGAGTGTATCTTTAGAATTTCCGATACACAGTCTCGCGCTGGATATAAAAAATTTTTTTTTTTCTATACAACGTTGCCATTGCTCGCTTTGAAATCGTTGAGTTTGTTAATCAAAAATTCATTAAAGTTTTACAAAATATGAAATCGGTAATAAAACAAATTCCAAATTTCAAATTTGGGCTTCCGAATGCCCATATTCGCAGAAGGATTACGTCATTAAAAATTTGATGGTTATAGGTACCGTTGTTTTATCACAATGTGAGAAACTTACATACATATATACAGATACTTCATTATTTAATTTCTTTAAACATAATGCAGGTCTCTAATATTTGATGGCAACAATTTGAAAAGTGAAACGTCGTTTATAGTGAACCAACGCAAAATGCCAAAACGAAATTTATAGCCTTTCTGGGCAAATTGCCCCTTTGAACTAAAAATCCTTAAGGTTAAAAAGATGTTGCAACTCAATCGAGGTACTTAGATTTCGGTTTAAAGCTAGAAATAGTTCTAAGCAATTATGAAAGGCTTACTAATTTAAAAATAAATTGCTAAGATATTAAAGCTACAGAAAACAAGATCTTACATTCAAAAGCTTTTCCTAATAACAGAGCTAAGGGGTAGAGAGGGAAAAATAGTTATTCAGTTACCTTGTCATAAGCTAATCCACTCGGAGACTTTTATTCTTATTCAATATTTAATTAAATAAAAGGTAGCTATGCATTTATTTCTCTAAATCGCTGGCGCACGAAGCTTGCAACAAAAATTTTCTTCAAATTATAAAACCGATTTTGTCAGGATGCGAAATTCACTAGCCAAGCAACAAACAACTCAGAATAGTTTTGTTCGTGATGAAAAGAATGAACTCAAAGGTTTCATATTTTAACGCTTCAAAAGGGCTTGCTAAGGTTTTTTATGCTCTCGCTGAGCTCGCAGTCTACTAATCTGCTGATACACTCACTACTACTAACCCATTTTTAGTCCAAAGGCAGTTAACCCAGAGGGGCAGTTAGTCGGAATTTGCGGAATTTAACGGAATGGAATGTTAACGGAATTTGCGTTACTTTTCAAATTGCTACCACCAAACATTAACGCTGTGCATTATATTTAATGAAATTAAATAAGGAAGAATCTGCATGAACGTATGTATGTTTCTAGCACTGCGAAAAGAAGACGTCACCTAGAGCCATCAAATTTTGAATAACGTAGTCCTCCACCCGAATATGGGCACCCAGAAGTCCGAATTTTGAGTTTTGAATTTGCTTTATTATCTATTTCATATTTTGTAAAACTTAACGAATTAAAAACTCAATGATTTGAAAGCGGGCAGTGGCAACACTGTAAGGAATAAAACATTTTTATCTTTTGCGCGCGAGACTTCTATCGGAAATTTTACAGATATGATGAATATATATGAATATATATATACATTTGTCTTTTTAGCTTTATTATTAAGCATCACATTTTTCGCACTTACGCCAGATACAGTTCAACAGCAAAATTACGAAACTTTCAAAAGCAACATGGCAGTAGTATAAGTTTAAAATTCCCGATGCACCGTTAAGTGTCGGTATGCATTTTTTATTTTTTCAGTCTTTTCTCAGTTCATCATATGAATGTTCACTTTTCCTACTAAGATGGTTTTACAAACTTTTTTGTCTCTTTATTATTAACTTTTTACGTGTTCACTTTATTTAATAAGTATCACATTCATGGCTCTTACGCTATATAAAATTCGATTCAACAGTAAAGTCATAATGTAGTTAAAAACAGCATGTCTTTAGAATTTCCCATGCAAAGTCTCGCGCGCTGGATAGAAATGCTTCTTTTCTGTATAGCCACTGCTCGCTTTCAGATCTTCGAGTTTGTTGAAAATGCGTTAAAACTTTAGAACGTATGAAATATAAAATTCGCGTTTCTAGGTGCCTCATGTTCGGGTGGAGGACTACGTTATTCAAAATTTGATGGCTCTAGATGACGTCGTCTTTTCACAGTGCAAGAAACATGCATACATTCATGCAGATTCTTCATTATTTAATATGTTTAAACAATACACAGCGTTAATATTTGGTGGCAAGAATTGGGAAAGTGATACAAAGCAATTAACTATTTGAATGCAAAATGCCATTTGGAGATTAATTTTGCATTCGCGGCTAAAGCCTCTTTTGAGTAAAAAATATTAGATTAAGTATAAAATAATGTAAAGAATAAAGTATTTAACGGATGGAATGAGATAATGGCATTTTGAGAATGTGAATTCAAATATTATCATATTTTTTACTTCCTTGTACGAAGTGAAATGGAAGCGTTGTAATCGCGAATAATTTCGCGTATCATATTTCAACAAAAATATTCATTTTGACCGCTATCGAATGCAATTTAACGATGTTTTTTCTTGACATCTGTACGTAAGGACCGAATAAAAGACTCTCCCCCCCCAAAAAAAAAACTATAAAACTGATTTAATATGGGAATTGAAGAGATATTTTCGTGGTGTCTGTATGTAAGTATGTATGTATCTCGCAATCTCGCATAACTCAAAAACGAGTAGCCTAAGAAAGTTGAAATTTTGTATACAGGATTGCTATAACATATAGATGTGCACCTCCCTTTTTGGTTACAATCGGCCGCAACGAAAGTATGTATACATATATATATATATATATATGTATGTACACACTCTGTTACTGGGCTCAATGAGCTCAGATTCTTTATTCTTATTTCTTAAATGTTGGTAAATTGAGCATTTTTTGCTTTAAAAATTATTGAATAATGTTGTTATTAAGATTTCTATGCCTTTAGTAAATCTGCATGCAATATTTGTAGAATTATCAACAATTTAAAAGTTGTTTAAGGGCAACTAAGCCTAATTATTATTACCATAGCAGTCATATTTGTTTAAATTTGAAACTTAGGAGTAGAATGGATTTGTTGCCAATCTAGAGAAACTAAGCTTCGCAACAACAAAGATAACGCCTCCTTTTATTATTCCAAATTAAATCACGTTTAATCCATTCTGGAATTTATTCGAGGAAATAAATGTTTAAAATTTACTTCGTAATTTTTAATATAAATATTTTGAGTTTTTATGTATTTTTGGCCTTGTCGCGAACTGAGAACTAAATTAATTAAATGCGAAATACTGAATCGTCTGTGAAAAACTGTTTCTATTTGTTTGTTTGTTTGTTTAATTTCTTTTATACATCGTTTTAGGTTTATTATAGCATTTGAATAGAACATGTGACAACGATTAGATAACTCTTCAGATGATGTACATAATTTATCTGCGTTCTGAGTTATAAAATAAAGGAGATGTAAGGCTGTTAAGTGAACCTAGCGCCAAAGTGTTACTATGGTGAAAAAATATAGTGAATTTTAAAGAGTGCAATTATTCTATTGTGGCTTATTCGCTATCGACGAAGTAGATTTAATTCAATTCATTAAATTTAAATGAAATGCAGGAAAAATGCGTATAGTTTAATATTCCGTACAAGGAAGTCATGAGCTCATTTTTCACTCTCCTGCTTTCAAAAAATACCTAACGTCTCTACAATGGTCTCTCGAACTAAAAATGGTGGTGGATGATGATTCTGCACCACTAGGATTTGGTGACTGGGTCCCCTAATTTCCAGTCGCCCTTTGAAAGGGGGAGTATATAAGGTATTTGTTCCGCTTTCTTAGCATGCCTTCGTGGTATGGTGGTCAGCACGATCGGCGCGTATTTGAAAAGTCCGAGGTTCGAGTCCCGGCAAGGGCATTGCTTATTTTTCATGTCTCCTTCTTCGAAATAACTTAATGTCTCTATAGTGGTGCACGAACTAAAAAAGATGGTGGATGAGGATTCTTCACCACCAGGATTTGGCGATTGGGTCTCCTTATTCCCAGTCGCCATTTAAAAAGGGGCATATATAAGGTATTTCTCCCACCTTCGGGGTCTAGTGACCAGCACATTCGGAGCGTATCTGGGGTTCCAGTCCTGGCGAGGTCATAACTCATTTTTCACATCTTCTGCTTTCAAAAAATACCTAATGTGTCCACAGAGGATAAAAAATCACCACAGAACTTGGGCTCGCAAATCGCGTTTAGTAGGTGCAAATCGCAAAAAAATAGACGTCGAAAGGAAAGTGAGCCCGACGAAAAGAGTGGCCGAACAAATGCGCGGACTAGGAGCACTGTGGTCGAGAAAAAGAAACTTCTCGAGTTCAAAATCACACTGTGTATGCGGAAAATAAAAGCAGAGGTCGAGAAAAAGAAGCTTTCTCGTATGCAAATTTCTCGTGCGTATGCGGAAAGTAAAAGCAGCCGGCAAATATTCATTAGTGAGCCTTTTGACCACCTCTGGCATCCACTCTCATATATAAGGGGATTACGTTGGGACTGCCTCGTAGCCTGGTTCTGCTGATTAAATCTTTCTTGGAAAGTCGTACCTTCGACGTTAAACACGGAAATGAGATATCCAGTGTTAAAAGCATACATGCGGGCGTTCCGCAGCGCTCCATCTTAGCGCCGATATTTTGCGTGTTTTACGTCAACGACTTCCCCAGTTTAAGAGACAACCACATCACGCTCCTGGCTTTCTACGCAAATTATACGTCTGTTGGTATTAAATCCAGTTCACCAAATTACGCCTTCGGTCAAACTACAGGAAAAGATCTCTGTCATTGAGAAATGATGAAGCAAATGGAAAATCAGTATTTAACCTAACAAATAAAAAATTATGCTAGTTAGGAAATACCGCAAAATGATAGCTATCACGAAAGATGTAAGGCTGTTCGGTACTCTGGTTCCCAGAGTGGACAGCGCCAGTTATCTTGGGGTTACCTTAAATAGGTCATTCATCTAATTCAGTCACATGGGCCAAAGTGTGCGGAAAAGCATACGGAATAATATTCAAACTTTTCCCACTGCTTTAAAATGATCAGATTTCTATCGATTTGAAGAGAAGAGTCTATATCAAATCTATTAGGCCTATTATTAAAAATGCGTGCCCCAGCTGGACTATTGCTCAGATCTAAAAATAGAATCAATCAAAGATTTCACCTCACGGATTAATGGAAGATTTTATAAGCTAACTTTAAGAAATAACCCAGCAAATTTAACAGAATTCCTGGAGTACGACATTCTCAAGGATCATATATTTTTTAGGCCCTACGCTGCTCATTTGCTGCGTACTACACTGAACAATCAGGATGACCAATGAGAAAGCAGAATTCCCTTGTGTTTTTACTATTCAATTTGATATTGTGTCTTTGCAAATGAGTGAATTCTGAGAGACGACCAGCATCGACTCCGACCAGTCTCCAGACCTCCTCGGTCTTCAATTTTAGGAGCAAAGCGCTTCAATCTGTCCACTCCCCGACAGATACTTATCTCTTTTAGACAATATTTTGTACGGTAGCAAACACAGGTCAGGTCCTAATGAGACTCTTTCAATAACTGGCAAGAGTAGAAAACACTATCACTTGCTGCAGGCCAGTGTACCGACCAAGTATCAAAGTATCATTAGTGAACATTGCAGAATTCGCGGGCATAAGACTTCATCCGGAAACAAAATATCAGTTACACGAACAAGGAATACGCGGATATGTGTCTGATTTACGACTAAGCAGTTAGCAATGAACATCGAGTACACAGGATGTACGAACAGGAATATCCGAGAAAGTGTTGTCCGCAGCATACCATCTTCACGAGCATCGATCAATGGCTGCGGGAGACTGAATCTTTCCAAATAAGGAGGTGTAATGCAGGGCAAGAATGTAGTGTGCGCACACCTGGAACAGAAAGTGAGCCTGTCTCCATCGACCAATGCACGATTGACTGCAGATGAAGTGGGTATTGAATGCTTAGTGCCACACAGAATGGTTCAGAATTTTCCGCCACTGTTTTGTTCTCAAATGAAGATGCTTTACGAGTCATCACGCACATGCGCGTATGTGGTCGTCCGAAAATTCTCACAGCACTGTCTCGTCGAAAATGCCACGAAAGTTCTGTTTAACATCTGGGCAAAGATTCTCGGCCATCATCTGTAGGTCCATACCTTGTGCTCTAGCCGCTGAATGGAGCTAATTACATTGTTTTCCTACAACACGTACTCCCGAATTTGGTAGGGAATAGCGGCCATCTGCGCTGGAATATGTGGCTCATGCATAATTGTGCACTAGTACATTTTGGGACTATGGTGCGTAACCACCTCGATGCTACAAATCCAGGGAGGTGGATTGAACACCTGTTGCTTGACCTCCCCGCTCCCCGGACCTCAATCTCTTGGATCCGGGGAGGGAATAAATTTTTCTGGGACCACCTGAAATCGGTTGTTTATCAGAAGTTTGAGAATACACTGGAGGATATGATAGTATATACCGTCCTTGCTGCAGCAGACATCGTCAGCTTACCGGGTATGTTTGAACGTGTCCGGCAGACCTTCGTCCATCGGTGTCGGCTGTGCAATGACGTTCGCGGCCGCAACTTCAAACAATTCCCTTGAAAAAGTCTCGTAATTCCCTTAGTGATGTTGAAACGTGATGCATTTTAATCCTGCTGTACGCGAAATAAATATTTTTCTACTTATTATTGGCTCTGTTTCTTCCACTTGAAGCCACACCTTTGATAACTATTTTTGCGATTTTCTCCCACTAAACGTAATTAACGACTCTATGTTCTATAGTAATTTTTCATCCTCTTGATGCTTACTTTCACCCTTCTGAATTTGTCAGTCGGATTCGGGAAAACCCTGTACTGATTTACTTAATAAACATTTAATATACGTTTTTGTATATTTTACAGTTTCTAGCGTCAAAACGTTTCCGAAATTTTCAGCTGAATTCCTTGCCCTCACAGACGTCTCCAGAAAATTTTCAAGACTGGTACCGGGTTAAAGGGTAAAAGTTGGAAACAAGTAATTACATCTGTGAATTATTATGTAATTATTTAGCTTGGGGAGATTCAGTAGTAGATTATAGAACACAATATTATACCCACGCAAAAAGTGTAAGTATTAAGAGAGAACTACGTTTTTTACTCAAGTCCAGAAGGTAAGCGCTCCATTTGCCCTAACCCAATAAAACCTATGATAGGATACCATAAATTACTCGAGCTTATAGCTTACCCTAGGTAAGAGAGTCATCTTTCAGGTGGACAAACGCATTTATTTTTTAGCACTTCGTAAGTGTGCTAATGTCTTCAGCTTCAATAAAATTGAATTCAGCATATATTGGCGTTGTTGCAAATCCGTAATAAGGTCTTCCATTTATCTTGGATGCTGCATGCCGCCACACAGATATAGTGGTTAGCATCGCTGACTACCGTGTCGAAGGGCCCGGGTTCGAATCCCGCAGAAGGCATCGATGTTTGTAAATGTATAGTGTTCGTAAGGCATGGGGGCACTCTTAATATGCAGCGAGCCGAATGTCCTCTCGAGAGGTTGTGGTAAGGGAAGAGGGATGGGAAAGCCTCGGATTTGCCCCCCAGGGGTGCTCTCCATCAAAACTGGGAGTGGAACTGAGCTAAGTCGCGCTGTGACCTGTAAGGTGCTCAAGGTTGTTGCTAACGATAGGCGTATGTTGTGCTCCTTGCCACGAGGAATTTCGTGGGCTTGGCTGACTATAGGTCAGACAAGTGAGCAATAGTCAACAAAAACAACAATGCAGATACATTGCTCAGTACAAATATAAGTTAATCTTAGAAATTTTGGACTTATTGAAAACATTTTACATCTATTATTTAAAATAGTTTTCTAAACCATCCTACAACAAGGCGATTGGGAACACCTTCCTAACGGTGCCGTACCCTTACTCAGGTCGGCTGCTGTTCCAAAAAATGGAAATCTTCATAACGGTGCTACGACATAAGGAAACGAGTACAAATTGAAGATCAGTTTATCGCTTGAAACTGATTGTCGACACCCTAATGCCAATTCGTCGTTTTGTATAAAGGTGCGCTCACCTTTGTGCAAGTTACATTTTCGTTCCATTTACTGATACAGGGTATAAAATAAATCTTAAGCACCCTCATGAAACACGGGGACTTTGCATAACTTTGCCCGCACACTTATAAAAAGGGCTGAGTTACTATAAGGCTGGCCGCACCTTTGCGAAAAAAGGTAGATAGATGGCATCTTTGTGAAAAACTACTGACTGCATATGGGTGCCGAAGTTTTCGTTCAATCAGAACAATTTTTTAGGTTTTGCCTCTGGGAAAGGACTCGGGTATTTCACTAAACTAAACTTCACTTTCATCGAAATGATAAAACTGCTCTATGCATAAGGAGTATAAGCGGTAAAAAAAATACAGTTTTTTAGCCCAGAAGGTATTAGCCCCAATGGGCTATTATTCTTGAAACGGGATTTGGCAGGGTATCGTTTTAAATGCTTGAATTAGTTTTCAGATTGTTGTCACGAAATATTACCGTCCTGTATTACTTTTAAAGAAGTTAAATAGTGAAGAATCTAGGGCTCCCCCCGAATATGGGCACCTGGAAGCCCGAATTTTCAATTTTATATATCATATTTTGTAAAATTTTAACTAATTTTAAACAAACTCAACAATTTGAAAATGAGCAGTGGCAAAACTAAAGGGATTAAAACATTATTTATATCCAGCGCGTGAGTCTCTATATCGGAAATTCAAAAGCATATAGATAGTGTTTTTAAATCCTGTGTGATTTTGCTATTCAAGTGAATTTTATGTGGCATAATTGCGAAGCATATGATATGTCATTAATAAATTTAACACACAAAATGTTGATAATAGCAAAAAAGGTAAAGCGGGGTGGAAATCTGAAACTTTCAGATTTTATATTGCGCCCAAAGGAGCGTTTTTTTAACGTTTTGTACGAGTTTGTAACGTTTTGTCGTATGTTACCTTTATTTATTAAATATCATGTTCTTCGCACTTAAAATATAAAATTCAATTTAACAGGAATCCTACAAAATAATTTAAAAAGAGCATATGTTTAGAATTTTCGATGCCCAGTCTCGCGGGCCTGAGTTAATTTTTTTTTTTTCCCCGTACAGTGTTGTTATTGCTCGCTTTGAAATCAATTCGTTAAGTTTTACAAATATTAAATATATAATAGAACAAATTCAAAATTTGGCTTCCAGATACCCATATTCAAGTGGAGGACTACGCTATTCAAAAATTGATGTCTTTAGACACCGTTGTTTTTTTCAGGAGAAACATATATATATTTATGCAGATTCTTCATTATTTAATTTCTTTCACTATAACGCAGGGCTCTAATATTTGGTGGCAACAATCGGAAAAGTGAAACGCCGTTTATGTTGAACGAACGCAAAATGGCAAACCGAAGTTAATAGCCCTTCTGGGCTAATGGCCCCTTGGGCTAGAAAGTCTACAAGCCATCCTACTTAGAAAACTGTACATTGATATGATAAATTAAGAAAAGGCTGAAAAAAAAATAGGAAAACGCATGCCAACTCTTAACACTTCATCGGGAAATCTAAACACATGCTGCTTTTAACATTTTTGTAATTTTGCTATTGAACTCTATATGGCGTAAGAGCGAACAAAATTGTGCTTAAAAATAAAGCTAAAAAGACAAAAAGAAATGAGTTAGCCGGAGTGAGAGCAACAGCTGACTGGTAGACTTCAAGTTCAGAGAGAACGTAGAAATACCTTAACAAACCCCTTTGGGCGACCTTTAAAATCTGAGCCCTTTCAGGTTTTTCTTTTCTTTTTTTTTTTTTTCCAATTATATGTAAAATTCCGTTTTTAGCCCAAAGGGCATTAGCCCAGAAGGGCTATTAATTTCGTTTTGGCATTTTGCGTTGAATTGCTATAAACGGCTTATCACTTTTCAAATTGTTGCCGCCAAATATTATAGCCCTGTGTTATACGCTGCTGGCCATCCAAATTGCAACACCAAGAAAGACAAGAGATATCACAACAAAATTCATTTAGTAGATAACATGTTGACCAAGTATCAAATGATTAAATTTATAGACTTCTGTGAAATGTGGTTCCTTCCAGAATCAGTAGCCAGAGTAGCCGTTATTGTTGGAGATCACCGCTGCCACACACCTCGGTATTGATTCAAAGAGACTTTCGATGTGTTCCTGGGGTACAGCAGACCAGGCAGCTTCCATACGTTGCCAAAGTTGATGTGGTGTGGCAGCTTGGGATGTAATCTGGGTAAATAGTTCAGCAACCATGGATCACATGTTTTCTATCGGCGAAAGATCCGGAGAGCGAGCCGGCCAGGGAAGCAATTCAATCTGGCGATTCACGAACAACCCTTGGACAATGAGTGCCACGGGTGTTCGCGCATTATGCTGGTGAAATATGGCTGTGGGAAAGCCCTGAAGGTAACGAAGGACAACTGGCTCCAACACCTCGGAGATGTAGCACTGGCTGTTTAAAACACCGGGAATGCGTACTAGAGGAGTGCGAGAGTGATATCCAATATAGCCCCATACCATAATATCCGGTGCAGGACCAGAGTGGCGGTGCATAACTCAGTTGTTCAGCATTCTCTCTCCACGGTGTCTCCAGACTCAAATCCGACCATCGTGGTGTTGCAGACAGAAGCCTGCCGTCCACATTCTTCTTTCATCGCGCCATTGGCGGCGGAGACGTCTGTGGTTCTGCGTCAAGGGTAGACGAAGCAATAGACGTCTTGGGGACAGACCACTCTGCTGTAAACGGCGGCGAATAGTACGCGCAAGACACTGGATGATGCGTTACAGACTGAATGTGCTGTGCTATGGTTCGTGATGTGACTGAGCGAACTGTCACTGCACAATGTTCCTGTCATCACGTGAAGGGGTGCACTGAGGTGGATGCGATCGAACACGTCGGTCCGTCATACCCTCCTGCATCCAACGTTCACTTATCCGCATTAGAATTCTGGTTTCGTCCAACACGACTACCGATTTCCCTGAAAGGTAATCCACACTCTCGGTAGGCCACTATCCTTCCTCTGTCGAACTCGGATACTTTATCAAACGATGATCGCTGTTTACTACGAGGCATAATTGATCTTTTTTTTTTTTTTTGGAAAAAAACCACAAGAAATGCCGAACTTGAAATCGTCGAAAACTCCAAGCCTTTATATAGTGCTTTGAAGTGGCGCCTCAGGTGCGCGTGATGTGCGTCTGCGTGAAATTCTAATCATTTGCATATCTCACCTCCGCTAATGCATGTTGTAAATTTCATGTTATTTGCATGCTCCTACAAGGTGTTACATTTACGGTGGCCAGCAGTGTATTTAAAGAAATTAAATAATGAAGAATGTGCATAAATGTATGGATGTTTCTCGCATTCTGATAAAACAACGTTACCTAGAGCCATCCAATTTTGAATAACGTAATCTTTCACCGAATATGGGCATCTGGAATCCCTAATTTGAAATTTGGAGTTAAATTATCAATTAATTCAGTTTTCACTTCGCGGCGAGGCAAAAATACATAAAAACTCAAAATATCTTCATTAAAAATTTAAAGATATAGAAAAACATAAAGCACCAAATATAATTAAAACAATCAGAAAAAAAATTTCCAGTTAAAATTAGAGTTTCTACACAAAAACAAGCAACTCGACCAGTAGGCAGGAAGGCAGGTTTTTCGGTGACACAAAAACCAGAAGTTTCCTTTTGGTCCCTCGCGGGAAAAAGACAGTGAAGGTTCAGACAGACTTAATTCACTGTTCTGCTAAGTTTCAAATGTAAACAAGTATGGTTGCTATGATAAGAAAAATCAGTCTTAGCAGTACATCAACAACTTTTAAATTATTGATAATTCTACAACTATTGCATTCAGATTAACTAAAGGCAAAAATCCTTAACCGGAAGATAAGAACAACATTAATTCAATCATTTTTAAAGCAAAAAATGCTCAATTTACCAACATATTTTAAAAAAAAAAACTGAGCTTGTAAGGTTTTAGTTTAAACTAACAAAGTTTTATTCTAATTTGCCTTTCCTATGTGTTCTTATTTCAACTTCACGTTAGAATAAGCGCGCGTTTCAGCTTTACGCCAATTTGAAGTGGAGCCAAGTTTATATTTAAACGGTAGCGAGGAACTACTCAGTGTGAGAGAGCTTTTAGTCTCAGATCATGGCTGCTCTGTTCGACGTTCGCCTGACCAACTAGTATTTAAATTCTAAGCCTTAGCGCTGTTACTCTATTACTTATTGAAGTAAATCTAAGTGCGTTAGTATTAGTTAAATCTTGCTACGCACCCTTTAGCATAGAGGCCAACCTCGCGTTCATAGCTCTGTGAGCAACGGCGATTTAATTTCTATTTAACTTTAGTTCAAATTATTTAATTGTTCAGTTTAGACCCAAGTGCGGTCATTACTTTCTGTATCCCTCCCGAGTTGGGAAGTGGCTGTAAATAATTGTGGTTTAATAAAAGAGGATTTTGAATCCTTCTTATGTGTAGTCATTCTACCACTCAATCACAGTATTCTACCACAGAACATAGCTGCATTGAGCTCCCTGTTCAAGATCAGGACTTAGTTTCTTCTCGAATATGTTCGCCAAGAGTATGCACCGAACACTCAGTCCTGATCAGCTCATGGAACCGAGTAACAGAGTGGGTATATATACACAGATATATATATATTTATATACTTTTGGTGCGGCCGATTGCCACCAAAAAGGGAAGCGCACAACGACATGCTATAGCAGTCCTACATACAAAATTTCAACGTTCTAAGACTACTCGTTTTTGGGTTATGCGAGTTGCACACTTACGTACGTACAGACGCTACCAAAGAGTCTCTTCTGAATCCATTTTAAATCAGTTTTACAATTCGTTTGGGGAAAAGGAGTCATTTATTCTGTCCTCATGTACGGATGTTACGCAAAAACATCGTTAACCTGCATTCGATAGCGGCCAAAATGGATATTTTCGTTGAAATATGGTATCTGGAATTTTTCGTGATTACAATATTTCCTTTACTTCGTATAAGGAAGTAAAAAGAGAGTTGTTTTCTAGAAATTCTCTAGAAAAATTTGGTCTTTTTGAAACAGAAAAAGAAATCCAGAAGAAAATAATGTTATAATAATAAATAAATATGTGCAACTATCAACAATCAATTAAATATAAATGTATATAATTATAAAACGAAACAAAATGTCTTTCACACCGAACAAAAACTATTTCAGGTTTCAACGCATGTTTTGGGAACCACTATTCTAGTTTACTCAATGTGAAATCAACGCTCTTAGAAAGTACAGTCGGCTATTTGTATAAAGGAACTCATGTGTAAGGAAATATTTTGGAATTCTAAGCAATTCTTCAACGGTAGAAAAGCGTAATACTATTTCACGGGAAGAGGTGAAGATTTTAATAGCAATAACAAGAAAAATAAAACAAATAAATAGAAAACTTCATCATACTCTTACAAGGTGGTGCTATGGTAGTAGCAATATCAAAAAAATCAGAATACTCAACATCTTTTTAGACATTTGATTTTGTAAATGTGTGTAACCATTCTACATAAAATATTGAAGGAAGGAAATTTGAAATAGTTTATATTACTGAAAGAACATTTTGTGCTTGCTGTAGGAAAGGTAACACTATATTATTTACGTGTTCCACCCTAGGGCACAACACCTAGGAGGGCTTTCTAAGGAAAAATGTCTCGTATTACCGCGTTACACATGGAGAAAACCACGAGAGCATCTATGCAGCCAGCCCGTTCGCGGTATTCGAACCTCGGAGCGAACTACCAGTATTCAGCGACTTTACCGCTGGTAGTCTTGTAGGAAAGGGTAAAAAAATTCCTGGTTCATCACTTTTTTTGTTCATTTATTCATTTGTTGGGGAACATTTAAGTTTTCCGCAAACAATTCACACAGTTACATTTTGTGCACTTTTACTGTGGATGAATCAATGAAGGTAAAAACATTTTTTTTTTACTTACAGGGAGGATAGGAAGGATTGGATTATTTGATTACGGCAAAGCACACGAGGGTTATCTGCCTAAGGGAAGGGATGCTTTCGTGGAGAATACGGGAAACTGGCTTGTATACACGCTTACACATGGGGAAAAAACGCAAAAACGCTCATGCAGCCAGCCCGTTCGTCGGGACTCGAGCCCCGGGCCGAACTACCAGTGTTCAGTGACCGCTGTGGGCCCACTGACAGAGAAGAGAGTTTCACTGTTGTAAACAAAACAGAAATAAGAGCCTTTTTAAGGATATTGATAACATAAGCATCACCAGAAAGTTCTTTCGAATACAAGTAACAGACCAGAATAAAACAACGGCACAAAATTTAGCTGCTGTTGTAGTAAAAACTTTTAGTTAATGATAAACACTAAAGAAATAAATTTGCTTTCGTAAAATGTATAACGCACAATTAAATCATGGACGCAAAAATGATTTTATTTTAGGTATTAATACGCATCCACAGCCTGTGACTTATTAATACGCATGTAAAGTAAATGATTTATAGATGAACCAAAGAAATGTTTCTTTAATGAAAAAAATCATCTAGTAGAATTTTTTAATTAAATAAATTCCTATAAACTTCAGGGCTAAACGAACAATTATAAGCCTGACGATCAGAGCCGTAGCTAGGCGTTTTCCACCCTCAAGGACAACTGCGCGTCCCCGAGGGCGCCCTTTTTTGTGTACCAACAATGGAAAACATTTCATTCTAAAATTTCGTAGCATCAATTTTTCGCCCCCTGGATGCTGTGCCCGGATACAGATGTCCCCGTTGCCCTACCCTAGCTAGGTCACTCCTCACGATTCACATTCCGCGTCCGTGGAAAGGTGTTTGGTTTTGTGGAACAGTTTAAAAATTACGAATAGTATGATAAAATAACCTAAAAGATATCTAAGGTATTTTTTTTAAATAAAATTTTTAAATTGAATAATTAATAAGTTAGAATTCCTATTTAAGCCAGAAGTTAGGGAATGCTAATTAAAGTAGTAAGCGATGCCAAATGAATGCAGGCCAGAAGTCGTCGAGCTGGTGAGCGTGTGGATAAAGCTCACGATCATTTAAATTCTTCAGTTTTGTACCCTACTAGACTAGTTATTTCACGCTTTCCAACGTTTCGGGTTGCAAACGATACATAGGTGATATCGCTGGCGGCTAATGAGAGCGAAAACAGGATAGCCAATCTGCCATAGAACTGTCAGTTAACAGAACTCCCGCAGCTAGCTATCAAGGAGCACACCATTGTCTGCCTAAAAATACCTTATCAGAATTCCGTTTGCTTTCTCCAGACATTTTTGTTGCACCGGAATAATGAACTTCTAATTATCCCTTTCACACAGTACCAGATGTGTGATTTTGACAGTTGACACTAATGTAATTGACGAATTAGGTGCCGACCACAGTTGAAAAAAGCCCTTCCTTCCTCTGTGGCGCCAACAAAACTTGCTAACCGTAAAACATTTTAGGATGGTACAATACGACTTTAGGGTGGTGCCTCGACGTCTGGGGAGATCTAATCATTTCTTCGAATCCCTTGCAACCGCACGATTATCACTTAAGTGCACAAACTGGATGAAACCAATTGCTGGACAGTAGTGAACAATGTTCCGATTCATTGCAGTAGCCAGAGCTTTTGCCTCCTGGTGTGAACCGTCTGCCAACTCTCAATGCACACCAAAAGATATACGAAACATCAAAACGATATATACGGAAATAAATAAAATTACTGCGTTTATTTTTGAAACAACACCTTTAGTTCAACATTCTAAAGTACTATTTTGACTGTTTTTCTGTTAACACAATCATCGATGATATTCTAGAATCTAGAAGTTTGTTGTTCCATTATTCCGGTAACTGTTCTGGAGTTAGGAAAAACCGAAATAAAACGCAGAAGAAAAAAAAAAAAAAAAAAAAGAAGTTTCCGAATGTTGCGAAACACTGAAGGGAAAGTAGCTAAATTTTCATTTAATTAGAAGGGTTATCAGCAGGCTTTTTTGAGAAAGGTGTTGCTGAATTTCCTGCAACTAATCAACGCTGTTTGGAAAGGAGGCTTTTCTGAGATAGCTTTGCATAAATCATATCTCTCTCTCTCTCTTTTTAGCCCAAAGGGGCAAATTGCCCACAAGGGCTATTAATTTCATTTTGGCTTTTTGCGTCGTCCACTATAAAATGGCATTTCACTTTTCAAGTTGTTGCCACCAAATGTATCGTTCTGCTTTATATTTAAAGAAATTAAATAAACAAGAGTCTGCATGAATGTATATGTTTCTAGCACTAGAAAAAAAAAAAAAAAAAAAAAAAAGAGACATCCAATTTTGAATAACGTAGTTCTCCATTCAAATATGGGTATCTAGAAGACCAAATTTCAAATCTGGAATTTGTTTATTGTCTGTTTCATATACTGTAAAACTTAAACGAAATTTTGATTAACAAACTCAACGCTTTCAAAGCGAGCAAGGGCACGCTACGGGCTCTACGGGGGGAAAAAAATATCTTCAGCGCGCGAGACTGTGTATGGGAAATTCTAAAGATATGCTCTTTTTAAATATTTTGTGATATTGCTGTTGAATTTATTTTTATGGTTTAAGTGCGAAAAGCATAGTGTTTAATAAATAAAGGTAACACACAAGACTCTAAAAAAACGCACATTTAGGCGTAATATAAAAATCTGAAACCTCTTTTTTTTTTTTTTAAGCATTGATGTTTTGCACCATTCCGTGAACAGACCCAAATGAAGGACCCTCCATTCAGAATTCTGGAGTTAGTGTACAGAAGGATTTTATACATGTTACAGTCTAATTAAACTAAAATATTACTTGTATGTATTTATTATACATATATATGCACATACAGACAGTAGAATAAGATTAACGTGTTATCATTTATGGAATAACCTGCTCTAGAATGAGTAGAGTGAATTCTCTTCTCGTGACCATCTAGCTAAGACAAACATCTCTAAAAGTGATCACTATTTCTGAGAACCTAGATATGGGTTTGAGAATCACTGGTTGAGGGCGACTTTCACAAGAGGTAAAAATTATCTGAAACTATGGATGCTCATCTTAAAGATGATTCACCATAGTTTTTGACCCTAACCATAGTAATTTATTTGTAGAATATAATCCGTTGATACAATCCTTGTTAGAAGAATCGTTTTAGCAAAGAAGCAAAAATTTCATATTAGTTTTGATAATTACATTTTCTGCGTTTTTGTAGAGTGTTAAGTTGAAAAAAATTGATAAAGAACAAAGCGCTTTTGTTCAGAGACTATTTTATTATGATTTGTTAGTATCATTTATTATGGCAAAGCAAAAAATTCTTGTGTTCCTTTGAAGGAATGTCCTCGTGGAGAGAAAGACAAATCCTCTTGTCATTTAACTTTGGAAGGGGAGATCATGAAACACTTCGTAGGCAGCTTCTGTAGTTGAACCAAAAATGAGGCTAGGTATTACCGTACCCATTTGGTCACTGACTGAATTTTAGGCGATTTTTAGGCAATCACTGAATTTTGGTCACTGATTGAATTTTTGTTATGGATCTATGTGTTACTACAGGCAGATAGATAGATTTCTTCCAGATAGAACACGTTAACAGCATTTGGTCTTGATGCCTATCGAATATCCGTGTTACTTACCTTGCAAACAGGAACACTAATATAGCAGATAAAAACTCATTTAATTTAACGGTGGTTGTCAGACAATGCTGACACATATAGAAAACTGTAGAAAAATATTCGGCATATGTTGTCCTACAACGGAAAACATTCCGTCTTTAATACGAGCTAGGATTTTGTTCTACAAAATTTTCAGTAATTTTCCGTCACCGTTAATTTATTAAGATTCAAAATCCACAATAATTTAATTTACACCAATAATCCTATGTAGAATGTAAAACTGACGTAAACAGAAAAGAAATTTTCATGTTGAAACTGTTCGGCTGTCTTAAAATTATCCTAACATGTTTCCATCCCTAATTCGAATTCTATTAAGTACAATAAATTTTATAGCATTTTTCCTTTTCCTTTTTAGCTTTAACAGAGATCAATAAATAATCCCTTTAAATATGCAAAGCGAAACTTACAACTTTCATTTAAAGAGGTATTCCTGATTGCGAAAATTTTTCCTACCAACTTTTGAATAATAAGTCCTATGTTTTATCGCTCTCTTTATTATTATTACTATTATTATTAATCTTTGCATTCACAAGTAGCTACTGGCAGCTTGTCCTTGTAACGTCCATGGCGAAAGACTTGACTGCGTTTAGTCAATGTGTTGGTTCCTTTTATAACTTAACTGTATAGCAATTTCTTCACAATATCACCCACAAAAGTATCTTTCCTAAGGCAGAAAACCTCGCGTGATTGTGATCGATTAATCAAAGAATCGGTATTTTCACCGATATAATCGTTGGCTATAATCGATTAATCAACGAATGAGTAAATTTTGCGAATATGATAAGTGTTTGCAAATAATTTTATTCCCATCAGTAAACAAATTGCCATTCCTAATCTAATTGGTTTTAATATTTTAATTTCAGTTCTTTAAATCTTAAAATCAATAGTTTTATCTCGATCACTTGCTTCTCTTTCTTCATATTCAGTCTTTCCGAAACTGTATTTCTTTAGCAAGAAACATGGCTTTCTTAATCATATTTTGTATGTACAAAATATACCTCAGAATGAACGAAACGACATTAAAATTTTAAAATGTTCATATATATATATGTGTGTGTGCTTATCAGTTATATTAAAATAAGCCAGAATAATTAGTATGTTCCACTAAACGTTTGGAAAACTTATCGTTCTTTGCTAGAAACGTCTAAAAAACGAACGGACTTAAAATAAGACAATATTTGGCAGCTTCTAGGATAAATTGTACCATAATTAAACTTGCTAATTATTTTGTATTTCTGATATATTTTATGATTTAAATTTATATACCTATATAAATTAAGCGCTTTTTTTTGGTTATTTTCCAATGTTTTCATATATTTCGCTTTTGTAAAAGGTAAAACATTCCATTAGGTTTTGCTTTTTTTTTTAAGATATGATGCAGACCTTTTGTTAAAATTTTCATTGGAAATTGCCGTAATACATTCTTGATAAAAAAAAGTAAGCAACAAACGCTAAAAGAAAAAATATCAGTGTAAAAAGGGAAATTAAAACATACAATTTACATATGAGGTACAGGTTGCATCACCGAATCCAAATAGGCAACCAAAATTAGCATAAAACGCAATCTCGTAGTCACACCACAGCACCTTCAAAAGGGGTATGCCGGTCCTACGCATCAGTTCCGGCAAAACTGTAAAGATTTCTCCTCCTCACACAAGATAAACTAGCATCATTAGAGCATTGAAAAAAAAAAAAGGCATCACGCAGTGATGGGATTAGCAATTTCATGCTTGAAATATGCCTTTCAATATGATATCTAGGCTAACAAGCATATTCAATGCTTGTTTTACACAAAAATTACTACTTACAAACATGGAAACATGACAATACCTTCTTCAAAACCAATGAAAATCCGGCGAATTATATACTAATAAGCCTATTATCATCGATAAGCAAAATTCTTGAGAGACTGATTTACAACAGATTGTTAACCAATCTAACTTGTCTAGTAGACCATAAATATGGAAAAACATTTCTACCTCTACCCAGCTGTGAGGTTAACAAAGTTCATTGGCGCTGCGTTGCACAATAAGATGAGTGTAGCTTTCCTGATGCTAGCTATCCTGGCAAAAGCTTTTGATCGCGTACAGCTTGCATCCAGATCTAGTATGGAAGCTTATCAGGTTGGCTATGCCTATAGAGATGATCCTTACTATTACTCTTTCCTGGAGAATCGTACCTTTACCTTAACGCTATTTCTAGTGTTAAAAGCATCCTAGCGTGAATTCCCCAGGGCTCAATCATCGGTCCTTTATTTTACATATTATTTATAAATGACTTTCCTAACTTTCAAAGTGACCCAAATGCATTCCTTGCAGCTATGCCGATGACACGGCAATTGTTCAAGTCAAGACGACCAGTACACGCACTGGAAAAATCTCTGCCATTGAGAGCTGGTGTACTCGATGGAAAGCTAGCATACAGCCAGAAAAATCTAAAATCCTTCTAGTAGGAAAATACCGCAAAAGAATAAAATTCAGATCACTGTCAAACTTTTCGGAGTTCAAATTCCGAAAGCTGGAAAAGCAAGCTTCTTCGGGGTTACTCTCAACAAAAATTTTATACAGATTGACCACATGTCTCATGAATGCTGTAAAGCATATGGAATTAATATTCAGATTCTTTCCGCTTCTGAAAAGTGATCAGCTCTCTCTCATCGAGAAAATACGAAAAAAATTGGAATCAATCGAGTATCTTACCGTCAGGATCAACGAAAAGTTAATCAACAACACCTTAAATCTTAATCCTGTAAACTTCACAGAAATCTTAAGTTATAAGGTACTTCCTGAAGAAGATCTTCGTCCCTTCGCTGCGCATTACTACATATAAAGTGCCTGGCCAATGAGAAAGCAGATCTCCTGCTTTCTAACTATGTTTCGAACTTATGTTTAAGTTATTTTTCTTTCTCTTAAGGTGCTCATTATTTCTCCTTCACTGCCCTATCAAATGGAACGTACTTTTACGAACACTTTGAAGGGTAGCATTCTGCCTAATGTGTATATTTTCGTTATTTATTACTGATTTTCTTAATTTTTGCTTTTGAGAAGCTCTGGACTTAGAGGACATAGCTGACTGGACAAGCAGCTCCTGGCAACAATTCAGCATGGAAAGTGATTTCACGAAAATTCCTGTTCAATCTGAACGGTTTTAATACCTGTACGTAATGTTAAATAGGCGTATTTACTTCTACTTTTCCTATATTTTGCATAATAATATTATGCCAATATTGTCTACTATGACAATATTACATGAAGTGGTTGGCAAGCTAAATTATACATGTTTCGAATTTCTTGCATTATTCCACGTGACCAGCAAGCAAACTCTCTGAACCTCACATCCTCTCCCCGACATTCCCAGTCTTGGCATTTTCATCACCGAATCAAGATGCTACAATTTCTTTTCCCATCTTAAATCTACCTCATTTGGATAAAGTATCATTTAGGATTCTACAATTGTTAGGCCCCATGAGTAGTAGGAAAACCATTCTTCTGCAAACCAGTGTACAACCAAAGTATCATGCGTCGGTTCGCAAGCAGCGATAGTTCTGTGTAATTCGAGATAGCCAAAGCGGAAAACATGAGCCAAGGACACCATTTGCACTATGAAATGCGTTGCAGGGCTGTCGGTATGTTGCAAGTTGGTGCAAGACAATTTGCTCTTGCGGGAGAGGTGAATTATGCATCGTAGTGTCATCAGTAGGTTGTAGAATCGTTACCAAAAGGATCAAAGCCCCGGTAAAAGATGTGGGTCCGGATGTCGGACAGGTGATAGCTTCCTCTTGATGTGTGCAAGACTCCGTAGATCACTAACAGCACGACACCTGGCATCGCATCTCTCTGCTGCTGCAAGCCAGCCTGCATTCCGTGAGACTGTGCGCGTAAGCTGCATGAAGGTGGACACTCGAAGACTTGTGGTTTGTGTTACTTTGTTCCCATTGCAAATCAAAACGGGGTTGAAGTGGGCCCGTGAACATCGCAGTTAGACACTACAGCAGTGGGGCCCCGTACTCTTTATGGATGAGTCTTGATTTAATATCCCGAACGATTCCTAAGGGGCAATGATATGGCGAGAGCTGGGGACACGCAATCTGAAAGAAAAAAGTAAAGAAACCATTACAGAGAAGGAGGCTTACTTGCATGGACTGGGATAGAAAGGAACGGCCACGCACCCTCTACGGTCTCCGACAAGCATTGATACATGAATGGGCAGGGACGAATTAACCTATTTTAGTGCCAGAGACATTTTTTTCCTTCCAAGCCCCTGCACCCTAGGTGTTATGTAATTTTTATGAGAACTTTCTAACAAAATAATAATTGATAGATATATAACAATAACAATTAACAAAAAAAGTCAATTTTTCAAAAATCTTGAATACAGTTTCCATTGTTAGTACAATTATAAACATGCGTTTGATTACGTATCAATACAATCAATAGAATTGGAATTTTTTGTTTGTATGGTTATAAATTAAGAAAACGAAATTTATTCTGTTACATGTCAAAAGCGTAGGTTTGAAAAAATAATTATGCAATTCATTTAAAAATCCTTTTTTCTGGCTTTCAATTCTGCAAATTTATCAATTATTTCTTCGTAATTAATATTGTCCAACGCATTTTGTTCTACTACAGCTGAAGAAGTTAATTTTGTTTGACGTAATGAGTTTCGTAAATACACTGCTGGCCACCGTAAATGCAACACCTTGAAGGTAGCATGCAAATAACATGAAATTTACAACATGCATTAGCGGAGGTGAGATATGCAAATGATTAGAATTTCAGCGTAGACGCACATCACGCGCGCTTGTGGCGCCACTTCAAAGCGTTATTTAAGGCTTGGAGTTTTCGACGATTTCAAGTTCGACAATTGTGTTTTTCTTGTGGTTTTTTTTTAAAAAACGATCAATAGCGATCGAAACAGCAATCATCGTTTGATCAAGTATCCGAGTTCGACAGGAGGAAGGATAGTGGCCTACCGAGAGTGTGGATTATCTTTCAGGGAAATCGGTAGTCGTGTTGGACGAAACCAAACAACTGTAATGCGGATATGTGACCGCTGGATGCAGGAGGGTACGACGGACCTACGTATTCGATCGCATCCACCTCAATGCACCCCTTCACGTAATGACAGGAACATTGTGCCAATGGCAGTGACGGTTCGCTCAGTCACATCACGAACCATAGCACAGTACATTCAGTCTGTAACGCATCATCCAGTGTCTCCGCGTACCATTCGACGCCCTTTACAGCAGAGTGGTCTGTCTCCAAGACGTCCATTGCTTCGTCTACCCTTAACGCAGAACCACAGATGTCTCCACGGCCAATGGTGAGATGAAAGAAAGATGAGAACGGCAGAATGGAATGAAATTGTCTTTACTGACGAGCCACGCTTCTGTCTGCAACACCAGGATCGTCGGATTCGAGTCTTGAGACACCGTGGAGAGAGAATGCTGAACAGCTGCGTTATGCACCACCACACTGGTCCTGCACCGAGTATTATGGTATGGGGCGGTATTGGATATCACTCTCGCACTCCTCTAGTACGCATCGCCGGTGCTTTAAACAGCCAGCACTACATCTCCGAGGTGTTGCAGCGAGTTCTTCTTCTTTACCTTCAGGCTTTGGCCACAGCCATATTTCAACAGGATTATGAGCGACCACACGTGGCACGCATTGTCCAAGGGTTCGTCGTCAATCGGCAGTTTTAATTGCTTCCCTGGCCGGCTCGCTGTCCGGATCTTTCGCCGATAGAAAACATGTGGGCCATAGTTATTGAACGATTGACCCAGATTACATCCCAAGCTGCCACACCAGATCAACTTTGGCAACGTATGGAAGCTGCCTGGTCTGCTGTACCCCAGGAACACATCCAAAGTCTCTTTGAATCAATACCGAGGCGTGTGGCAGCGGTGATCTCCAACTATAACGGCTACTCTGGCTACTGGTTCTGGAAGGAACCACATTTCACAGAAGTCTATAAATTTAATCATTTGATACTTGGTCAACATGTTATCTACTAAATAAATTTTGTTGTCATATCTCTTGTCTTTCTTGTGTTGCAATTTGTGTGGCCAGCATTATAGTTTTTTACGCATTTTAAGACCGAAAACGATCTTTCACCAGATGCATTCGATAAACGTTAAAAGTATTCGCAGTATGATTCCATATTTGGAAATGTCGATGCAACTTTTGTAATCTTTATAAATCGTAGCATGTCAAGTGGCAACATTAAATTTTGGCTTTTATAAAGTAGTAGAAATTGTAACCATTTCTTTTTATCAATGTCTTCACTGAACCATTTTTTGAATGTGGTAGCTTCAAATTCAATTGATACACTGTCATTTGAGTTTGTACCCAATATTTTAATAATTTGATTAAATGTCTTTGTAACGTTTGCTACGTATTTTTAGTTTAAAAGTTATTTTGTCACATATTACGCAAAAGCAATTTCGTTTAAAGGCTTTTTAATCCTGATTATATGAAATGTTATCATCCTCATCGTGATGAAGTGTATTAAAATTTTTTTTTCGTTTTCGCGACTTTTTATTAGTATCGGAATAAGTTTTTATTTCTGTCGCGTTTAGTGTCTCTGCTTCTATTTCCCGAAATAAATTTCTTAAACTATTAAAGTAATTAAATAAATTGTAACGTTCTACTGTCTATCTGTTGTGCAGAATTTGGAGAATAGTGACTGCACCGAAGAAGGGTTAAAACTACCCTTTATTAAACTCTTTACATTATTTACAATGCGTCAACTTAACGCTAACATACTACGCCTCTGCTTGGGCTGTAACTGGTATAGTAGAATCTAAACTCAAGAATTCAAGATATTCACAAGTAGTGGAATTAAACTACAGGACTTATATAATCCTGTACCCTACAGCGCGTAGATGAGTCCAGTGGCAGCAAGATAACAGCTGTAAAGCCATGTCTAACCGGCAATAAATGCTAAGTCGAAGCTTGCGTTACAACCACGCGTAGAGATTTCCCAGACTCTCTAACTTTCCTTACTAGAACATCGATATTTAAACTCTTCCTCCCACTGGTAGAATTTGCATTCCTTACGCGCGCTACCGAATTTAAATATTCTGGCACTGACAATTAGGGGAATGAAGGCTTATAGGAAAGTAACTTAAAATTAAATTTAACTGATTATTTAAAATAAATATAAATCCCTACAAAATTATCAAAAATACTTGTCGCAAACGACATTGGCAGAGTAGGGTCTTGTAAGGATGCACTGCTGGCATTTATTCCGGAAAGACTTTTGTCCATATAACTGCTAATAAAATGAATTCTAAATAATTTATTAATTTTGCTTGCCATTTCTTGAGAATCCAGTTTTACACAACATTTCTGAGATTCATCTAGAGATAGATATATTAAGCAGAGCATTTTTTATTTCTTTGACACTCAGAGCGATTGCTTTAACGGCATCAGCTCTACAAGACCACCTAGTAGTATATAATTTTTTTTTTTTACAGTAAAAATGTTTATTTGCTGAAATACGTTTTTCTAAAGTGGTCCACCTATGAGTAGAGGCCGAATAAAATGTAAAAACGTTCTCCAATAAATTAAAATATGTTATTGCTTGCAAACATGATTCACTAGTACGACTTACTATCCGATTTAATGAATGTGAAGCACAAGGAACGTAATGGGCTGTTTGATTATGTTTTTTAATGCGGTTTTGGAGCCAATTATATTTTCCAGACATATTTGCTGCATTGTCGTAGCTTTGTACAGTTGCAAATATCCAGACTTAATATTTTAAGGTTCTTTAAAACTTCATTTTCTAATGATTCTCCCGTGGGCCAATAAATTGGTAAAAATCTAAAAAATCTCTCTATTGAGATTCCATCTTCGGATACAAAAAGCAATATAAAAGTTGACTGATCTACGTGTGTTATATCAGGAGTAGAGTCAATTATAATTGAAAAATATTTGGCGGCTCTAACTTCTGACGCGAATGTTTCTAGCATTTTGTTGTTCAATATTTCAATAAATCCATTGTAAATACTTGGCCCACCCTGCAATACGACTTCTGTATAGACATTTGCGTACCTTGCAATAAGCCCCCAATATCACTTATCACCACCCACCTACACATCAGCTAATCAGCAAAATGTTGCTTATGTACAGTGGATCATTTATATCAGTACATCTTAATTAAAAAAAGTAAACCTGTGGATTTAGATTAAATTGAGTATATGGATAAACTTTTATTTATTTTGGGAAATAAAAGGAAACTTTTATTATATTTTTACATTTTTTTTTTAAAGTGAACCGTTTGACCCGGCTCTCTAAAATAGTCCGTAACATAGTCCATAGTCCATGCTATGGTCCTCTCCTGACGATGGGCTCTCATTTGCTCTTTCATGTAGTACTTTTGGCTTTGTATGGCTTTGCTTTATTGTTTGCTGTGCGTTCTACTAATGCCAATAACTTCGTGGATGAATTTTGCCCATAATGAATAGTTTTTGTTTTATTCTGTGTTTTGCCTTTGTTGCTTATTTCTTGAGCAGGCGTGCATAATAGATTAAAGTTTGTGAATTTTGGCACTTTTGTAAGTGGGGTTGTGAAACTTACACGCAAATATTTGTCTTTGTCTGATATAAAAAAGTTCCTTTTAGATCTTTTTGTATGGAAAAGCTACCTTTCTTGCTTATTCATTTTTACTAATATTTATATCCGAATTTTGATTAATGTTATCTTAGGCAATTTTAAATGTTTAAAGTTTTTTTTTTTAAGTCTTATTAACTGCGGAAAACGACTTTTGGACTAATTTTTTTTTTTCCTTCACGGACCCAATCTAAACATCGAAAAATATTTTTCATATTAGGGCAAAATTTTTGTTATAGACTGTTAGCAAAATCTTGTTTGTTTCCTTTTTCAAACTGATGGGACCATGTGTCTGAATGCAGCCTTTCAAGGCATATTTCTTAGTAGATATAGCAAGGTATATTTAGTACATATTTATTTTCGAAACATGTTTAGTGTTGTATTTTATTGGAAATTAATCGAAAGAAAACAGTGTTTCACCAATGGAAGGCGCGTCGCTCTTGATCAAGACATTTCCAAGAATCACGGATATCTATTATCTGGACGAACAACAGAAGGATGGCGACGGATTTTGTTGACAGAAGACAAACCAAGAGACAGACTTGCTTTAACTCGAATCTTAACTGAGATATTTAGCTGAATCCCACGAAAACAGTCTGAGCGTTGCAAACCTTTGATCGAATATCATATGACCAAGTTACTTTTCCTGTGGACAAATATGTGCCAAACCTAGTTTCAGCTTTTGAAATAAGTTTGTATTCATATGCAAGTAAAAAGGAACGAATGAACAGATTTTATAATTTATTTATTTCCCTAATGTTTTTATACGTTTCTTCTATTTTAACACGAAGAATGTTTTTAGCCCAAAGAAGCGTTAGCTCAGAAGGGCTATTAATTTCATTTTGGTATTTTGGGTCGATTCACTTTCTGCTTTGATTCACTTTTCAAACTGTTACCACCAAATATTATCGCCCTGTATTATATTCAAAGACAATAAATAATGAAGAATCTACATAAATGTATATATGATTCTTTTTGTAAAACTTTAACGGATTTTTGATTAAGAAACTCAAAGATTTCAAAGCGAGCAATAGCAACACTTACGGGGGAGAAAAAAAAAAAAAAAAAACCACCACTTTTATTTCCAGGGCGCGAGACTGAGTATCGGAAATTCTAAAGATATGCTCATTTTAAATTCATTTTGCGATAGTGCTGTTGAATTGAATTTTATGTTTTAAGTGCGAAGAAAATAATATTTAATAAATAAAGGTAACACAGAAAACGTTAAAAAAACGTAATGTAAAATCTGAAAGGCTTTCAGATTTTTTTTTTAAAATTTTCTTTTAAACCTTTTTTTTTGTTTGTTGTTGTTTTGTTTTATGTTATCATGGCAAAGCATATTAGGACTCTGCCTGAGGGAAGGGATGCCTTTGTGAAGGACTTTCTAACGTAAACTGACTCATATGCACGTTACACATGGGGAAAACTAATCAGCCGGTCCCCTTGGAATCGAACTACCAGTGTTCAGCAATTTTACCGCTCCGTCGCTGGTAGGTTCAAAACAAAGAATGGCTTCTAGCTTAATTCAGTAGAACTTTGTACCGTGCCTCCATGCTTTAAAATGTGTGCGAAAGTAAAACAGCCACATTAGAACTCAACTAGCAAATATGGGTTGCAAATTAATGATAAAAAAATTAACTTAATTTAATTCATTTAAATTATTTTATTAAACTGTTCATTGGATAATTAAAAAATATGGCCCTCCTACTCCATGTTTCATTGCATATGAGATGTTACTAAACATGTAACACTTCTTTTTACATGTACGTACGAGTTCGTGGATAACCTTCCGGTTAAGGTTTCTATGCCTTTAGTTAACTTGCATGTTATAGTTGTAGAGTTATCAACAATTTAAAAGTTGCTTAAGTGCGACTAACCCTAATTTTTTTGGCCATAGCAGCCATATTTGTTTACATTCGAAGCTTAGCAGAATAGTGGATTTGTTGCGAGTCTAGAGAAACTAAACTCCGCATCAACAAAGATAATGTCTTCTTTTATTATTGCGAATTAAATCATGCTTAATTTTCATCTATTCTGGATTTATCATTTAAGTTATCAAATTACCCTATATATTGACTCAGCATGGCGTGCACAACAAATTAAGCCAGTTTCTACGCCTTCAATGTCTTTTTGCCGAGTGAGACCAAAAGTAAACTTTCAGTTTTGTGCACCGCAAAAATCTGCCTTCTTGCCTGCTGGCCAAATTCCGTGTTTTTGCGTAGAAACTCTAATTTTGATTGTAAATTTTTTTTCTTTAAATTGTTTAACTGTATTTATGTTTAAATTTATCAATTTTTAATAAAGATATTTTGAAGTTTTATGTATTTTTGCTTTGTCGCGCAGTAAGAACTGAGTTAATTGAATGAGAAATATATGTTTAATGAAATGCGAGGAAATAAGTTTAAACGAAATGCAGGAAAAAAGTTCGTATAATTCAAAATTCCGAACAAGGAAGTCATGTGGTGTACACAACAGATTTTTTTAATTAGCGATGAATTTTTTTTAAGTATTCTCGCTAATGATCAAGCTAATCTTCATAGAATTTTGATTTTGCATTATCGAGTAGATATAAAAAATATAATTAGGAATTTTAACTTATTTTTAATGAATAGAGAAGAACGAAACACGTGACATGAGATATCGCACGGCGCAAGAAACTGTTCTTCAAGATAAAAAAAATATTTTAAAATAAGCCTCCATCATGGGGCATAAAATACAGTTTTTTTGCTACAAAGAACATGGAAATTAAACTTATTTTTAAATCCTCAAATTAATCCATTAGACGAGAACAGCATCATCAGATAAATAATTTTCTTTTTTTCTTTCCCCTTCTCCTTCTTTTGAAAAATTGCAGTTTAAAAAGTACTCGCATTTTCTGCTGAAAAAATATTTCGGATGTAAAAATACTTTACTAAATAATTGGATGAAGCGTATCGTTCAATGCCTTGAAAGTTTTAATTTAAAAAAATGAAAGAATTTAGATTTTGATCTTTGCACCAGAGCGTTTGCTACGGTGATTTATGCTTTTGCTGGGCTCGTAGTTTATCAGTCGACTCTTGAACTCACTCCTGCGGGCATAACTTTTTTTTTGTCTTTTTAACTTTATATTTAGCATCACTTTCTTTGCGCTTACGTAACATAAAATTCAACAGCAGAATCACAAAAGTTACGAAAACAGCATATGTTTTGAATTTCCTATACAGTGTTAAGTGTTGCCATTAATGTTTTTCAGTCAAGTAAGTGTATTAAGAAGTAGTGTTCTACTTCTTAATAAGTAAGTAAGATGACTCAAATTCAAACTGCTTGCGGACCGCATGCACGATCTGGAAACAGCTGGCCGACCAGAATTTTTTTTAATACGTACGTATATACACAACACAAATTGGGACATGAACTGTTTTGTAGTTTTTTGATAGTTTATTGACGTTTCAAAATTTAGGAAAATTTTGTCATTACCTGTTCAGAAACAGGTTGCTCCAATAACTTCTGTCGTTATTCCAACCGCCTGCAGACGATGTACCAACAAATGCAAATTCCTTATATTATTTTTATACTACCTTTATGATTTTTATTTTTATACTTATATTTTCTGCCCTCTCTTTACATTTATGCAACTAACATTTACAATGTTAGACACGTTTATTTTACACTTTTTTCTCAACAGTGATTGACTGCTTTCTTTGCCAGGTCTTTACTCCAAGTTCAATATGTATTATTTTATATTATTATAATTTAAATAATATCAGTATTTAAACTGTAGAGTCATTAGTTTTTTGTCGAAACAGCAGACATAAAAAATGAGCAATGCCCTCTACGAGACTCGATCCTGGACTTCTCGAATACTCGCCGAGTGTGCTACCGTCACACCACGAAGGCAGAAAGAAAGAAAGGAGACAATATCTTACATACTTCCCCTTTTAAAGGGCGACTGGGGATTAGGGGACCCAGTGGCCAAGTCCTGGTGAAGAATCATGATCCACCACCTTTTTGGTTCGGACGCCAGTGTAGAGACATTAGGTTATTTCGAAGCAGGAAACATGAAAAATGTGCAATGCCCTCGCCGGGACTGGAACCGGGACCTCTCGAATACGCGCCGAGTGAGCTACCGTTATACCACGAAGGCATGCAAAAAGGAGGGAGAAAATACCTTATAAAATAATTATTTATTTAATTTATCAAATGGATATCATCCATTTATAACCTGATGTTATGCATGACACGGATGTGTGGTATGTTGCAAGTAAGTTTATAATATGTTTGGGAATTACATTTTTAATATTTTTCATTTGCTACGGCTAGAGCCCGCCACTGGGAGGGAAAAAAAATCATTTGGCCTTGAATATGGTTTAATTGAAAATTACTTTAATAATATTCAGTTGTATTTCTAATATTTTTCCTGTACTTACTTTTTGTTTCTCAAACTTATATTTTATTCCCCAAACTTATATTTTTGTTTCTCAAATTTTGCCCTTAAATTATGAGAATCGTTTTTTCGATAAAATTCTTTTTTTTATTTTCTTTAGATGCGAATACCTTACAGATGGTTAGCAACATATAATAAACAATAACAATAATAACGCAAAGGGAAAACATGAAATTTATATTTATATTATGTCTGGAATCTAAATTTTGGCACCTGTAAGAAATTTCTCTTGGTTACACTTAGTATAAACTTATTAACAGCTAAATATTAAATCTTCATTTGAAATAATTCTTTGCAGTTCAAATACTAATTTTAATTCCAAATGATTTGGTGTTGTTGTTGATTAATGCCCACTTGCCTGACCTTTAGTTAACCGAAGTCCACGAAATTCCTCGTGGCAAGGAACGCAAGATTACCCCTGTCTTTGGGAACAGCCTTGAGCACGTTACAGGTAATGGTGCGATTTAGCTCAGTTTCGCCCTCAATTTTGATGGAGAACTTCCCGGGGGTTCGAGGATCTCACACCCTCTCTTCCCCTACCACCAACCTCTATCGAGGACTTTCACCTCGCCACATATTTAGAGAGCCTCCATGCCGCACGGACATTATGCATTTACAAACATCCACGCCTTCTCCGGGATTCGAGCCCGAGCCCTTCGTCACGGCAGTCAGCGACGCTAACCACTATACCCGTTGGATGGCAGATTTTCGAAGTGAAACTGGTTAGTATTCACGTTACACACCAGAAAAGCCACGGAAACTCGCATTCAGTCAACTCTTTCGCTGCGATTTGAACTCCAGTCAAGTAACTAATGCTGAGCGTTAGCAGTTGCACCTAGTCCAGCGGTAGCTTCTCTGCAAAAAAAAGGTAAAAAAAAAAAAACTTCTTTTCTTCTAAAATAAAATAGAAATTTTAAATAATTTATTTTGGAATATTTAATTTCTAATTAATTAAAAATTAGCCATAAATTTCAGTGAAACTTCTGTATTTTATTCACAAATGTCAACAACAGAAAGTTATACAAAAACTGAAATTTTACGTTTAGGAACCGAAATGGCATAGGCTGTAGTGTGCAGCCAATGTAAAACTTCCGTTACAGACATTTATTTTATTCCAACATCTGCCTGATTATAGAAATCGGAAACGCGCGAACGGGTGAATCGACCTCGCGTAGTTCAAAACAGCGACCCCCTTTCCAAAATTTCTATTTTTGATTTAGTGGGGATCTGCCGCTGTGTTTGTCCATTACTGTCGGCGGCGCCTGCGAGGCATAGCCCGCCGTCTCCCCCGCGGCGCCGGCCGCAAATAAAGTTCTAATCTCGGCAGACATTTCGCTTCTCGGAGGGCAAGTTAGGGAATGGTGACGCCATAGATACGGAACGCGTTTCTCTGACCAACCCAGCAAAAGAAATCGTCGGATTATTCTTAAACGTTTTCTCTGGCGTCGCTCGTCGGGCACTGGGGTGGGAGAGGGTCTATTTCTCTTGACATCAGATCCCTCTCTTCCGTCATGCGGGTGCCGAAAACACACACACGCGCCCCTCGTCTTGTTTGAAGAAGACGCAGATAATCGCTTTTATATCTCCGTCTGTGTGATTACATTTGTTATGATACATGGGCAAGGTTACGGGGCATATATATTATTCTATACTCCTTATCCGTCTGTGACAGAAAGTAACGGATTTTAATAACCGTCTGGGATACCAGTGACTGTCTTTTTTCCAATTAAGACAGATATGTGTTATTTCAGTGGCTCTCAGTCTCTTTCGTACCATTCTCACCTTCTCACGACGAGACGAAGTAGCGTTCCTTCCTTTCCTCACAAAAATTTTTTAATTGACTGAAACATTCTAAATACATGTGAATTTAAATTTGAAAATATTTATTTTAGTTTATAATAAAACAGCAGTCTTCAAACTTATCACCGTTTGTCGTATAAAGTTAACGTTTATTACATTGAATAAAAATACGTGTTTACCTTTTTAATAATATACAAAAATGATTAGTACATTTAATAAACATTAATAAAAGAAACATTTACATCCGTTTCTCTGATTTACACGATGCTTAAATTTAACTTTTAAAATGTTTATTTATTATTTTAATCCTTTTGGTTTCGTAACTTTTAATACTTACTGTAGGCAATCTATGCTACGACACTTTTCTTATAGCTTGAGTTTACCGTCAGTGGGTTTTATTCCAGACGAATGGGCTGGCTGCATGGACGTTTTCGTAGCTTTCCTTAAGCTTAACGTGCATACGAGCCAGTCCTCCGCGAAGGCATCCCTCCCCTTAGGGAGATAGCCCTAGTATGCTATGCCATTATCAACTAAATCAAACCCGTAAGCAGATAACCCTTGTATTTTTATATACAAATGACCAACAGATCCTGCTATCAAATAAATGCCCTCTTCCCGGAAATCACAGTTCCAGCACATACTATTTATTGTGTACTTAGACAGAAAATATTTGTTTCAGTGCCAAGCAGGACAAGAATAATGATGTTGCTCCATTCTTTTTTTTAAATAGCAAAGCAAAACAAAATTCGGTACTTACATGTTATTGCAACCACCTTAGCAGAAGATGCCATGTTTCTGAATCTGCCAGACTCTGGCAATTATGAGCGTGAGCATTCTTTAGGCAACTACGTTCATAAGAATCCTTCAGTGGAGCAACGTCACCAGTTTCGTATATATCCTTTTTGTTATACTCGAAGTTCCAACGGTTTTTATAAACAAATTCGTGGTATTTTTTTACCTTAAACGTAATTTTAAAATATGCATTTACGGAGTTTACAAGCAATGGTAGAAACTGTGATAAAGTCTCAGCATGAACAAAGATTTTTACTTCAAAATTCCTATAAAAGGAACAAAGGGGAGATACGTTTGACAGATAGCCCATATTGCCGAGGTTTTAGGCAACGCCGAGTTTCAGTTTCTACCGTTCTCTGATGTTTAACGTAAACAGATCGCTGTACTTAGAGAGAGGAGCATCGCAAAAAATTACAGTAAAGTTTGGGGAAGATTGTAAGTATTTTTTTTACTATATCACTTAATTCCTATTTAATGATTAAATTTTGCATTCTAAATTGCTTAAGCATGTTTTCATAATGTTTGCCCACTTACGATAAAGATCGATAGTTTGGTAATGTTTTTTTAAAAAAAGCTGCACAAAACCACCCCATTGCACACGATAAGTAATTTTTACGTTTCATCTGTAATGAATCGCCAAATTTTGCCAAGGGGCTTGCATTAACACATAAGTACCAAAAATTCTTTGCGTTCTAAAAGATTTTGTTCAGCATTAGAAGGAACAGAAACACGCCAACACAGATTTTTTTTTTTCCAGTTGTGTGCCCAAACCGTTCACAGACATTAGCCACTATTAAGGAGAGAAGCGGTGGTCACTTTATTATGGAGGCACCTAATAGGTGACCCACCTTTGCCTCCTATAAACGGACTGACAAGTACAACCATGCCTTCTTAGAGATTCGAATGCGGACCCTTTGGTATCGCGGTCGGCTTCCCTAACCACTATACCGTCTGGGCGGTCGAGATGAGCAAAGCCGCTCCTTCATGGGATCAGATCGGAACCGTTCGCTTACTGAGGTAAATCAGTTCTTTTTAACGATTCATCGCCCACTAACAATGACCTTGATGAATATGCTCCGAACTGACGTGAATCAAGAGCTGTCTGCAAAGATGGGGAAAAAGCAGAAAGAATTGAACAAGGAGTGGGATCGCTGGAATCAACTCAACCAAACCACTCACTCCCTGGACTGATTTCTTTCATTCAACTGTACTTTTGAGATTCCCTTAAAAAAAAAAAAACACTTTCTGCGCGGAACAACAATAAAATTCTGTAAAAGGAGCTAAAATTTAAAAAATAATGAAATTAAACTTACTTTTGTTAAAGATTACATTATTTTATTACTATAATTGGTATTTTGATGTTACTACAAAGCATAATGTAAATTTCTGCTTAATTTGACATTTTTCTTAACTTACGTATACGTTCTATATGAATTCTTTGCTTCCTTTCATCCATTGCTTGAACACGAATAGTATGGTTTGGTTTGGTTTGATTATGGCAAAATACTCGAGGGCTACCTGCTTAAAGCGACGGATGACTTCGTGGAGGGCCTTAAGGGAAACTTGTTCGTATATACGTCATACATGGGAAAAACCACGAAAACGCCCATAGAATTCACTCGTTCGTGGGATTCGGACCGAACTTCAGCGACTTTACCGCTCGGCCGCTGGTGGGCCGCGATTAGTATTAAACGAAGGGTACATTTCAGGAACTTGTAAGCACAACAGAAGTTCTTAGGCGAGATTTATAAGGAGAATTATTTTTCGACTTCCGAATTAATAAATTTAATGAATTTTTACCTGTTTTGAAAAAGTTCATTTTATTTAACATAAAATATAAACGTTCCTACCTCCCACTAAGGGATACTCTTGATACAGGTTTGTTATAAATAGTTTCAGCAGGTGAAATAGCAGCAATTACAATTTTGCTACGATATGTAATTCGCATTTGATAAGTTAAAAATGCCCCCCCCCCATTGCACATTCCTTTTTGTGCAAACCTTTCATTCATTCAATTTTCATAAATTTTTAGAGCTTTCTACAGATTATAACTTTCTACGCACTTCTTACTCATTTTTTTATTTAATTAAACGCCTAAACTTTGATTTAATGAACACGTAACAGAGATTATAATTTTTCTATTTAACTAAGGTCAAAGACTAGCTGAATAATGAGATCCATTGCTAATGATGAAAATAACTTGACAACGCGTGAAATAAAGACTATAACATATAATAAATTTTAATGTTAATAATTAATGTAAAAATTTTATAGCGAGGTACATTCGAGCTATTATTTTGCCAACATAGGACAATTTTTGAAATTTCTCAAGACATAAATAAATTCGTATATTTCATGAAGGTTTCCTTTTATTTTTTAAAATGTATATTATGGTTTTCGATATTTTTTTCACATATAAAACATGGTTTACAATGTTGTCATTATACTTTGCAAAATATATATTCCAAAAAAGCTTGCTTACCAAAGCACTTGTACACAAGACCCACTAAAGGCTGGGTGAACACTCATAATTTGAACGGTGTGCAGATCTTGGTAAACGAGCTGGTTGTGGGAATCCTGACTTGTGAACGAAATTAGAATCACCGGCAGGTCTTAAACAGGCTGACAAGCACCATAACTATTCTTAACTGCTTATGAGCAACATATGTTATGGTGCTTGTCAACTTCATAACTTCTACTTAACTACTTTGTAGCGGTGGAGTAAAGTAAAGCAAAGCAAAGCAGAAGTTCCACATAAATACGTTCCCCATAAAGCTTACATTTATAGGATCGGCTCTACGTAGAATTGACACTGCACAAGATTGACATTACGCAGCGCTGATATGACGTAGAATCTACAATGTCATACGGATATCGGTGCATTGTAATATGATACTAATTACCAGCAGACAGTTGACAGGATAATAAAGTGAAATTTTTGTAAACTTGATTAATTTTTATAAATTTATAGAAATTCTGAGTTCCGAGAGGGTTAATGCATATGCACATAGTCACGTCGACACCAGCATATCATCGACATAACGTAGGATCGAATCGATATAATATGGCCATGGCATGGGACTGATATTGGCATAAAATCGACAATGGCATGGAGTAGATAACAGAGCAACGGAGCAGGATCAAGAGCGAAAAAATCGGATTGTTATTGTTACGAATTTTGCATTGCGCTAGGAAATAAAACAATTTTAATTATAATTCTATTAAAAATATCTAACTAAATACAAAATTCGAATCAAATACAAATCAATAAAAATGAACCAGAAGCTGAAGACAAATTGTTGGATACAAAGGCTCTCTTTTCCATACAGTTATACGCGATTTCATGATACTAGGATCGAAGAGAAACGCGAGACTACCGGCTATTCTACTCCCCAGATGCTCATTGGTTGTGACCTTCGTACCTGGCCTTCAGCTCCACAGTTCCAGCACTTTGGTTTCTTTTCACTTCTTTTCCGTCTCATGGCATTTAATTGTCTGTTTAAATCGGATGTCTTATTTTCCGTGCTTTGGGATGTTCTGCAGTTCCTTCGTATGTGACCTTCAAACCCGCACTTCCAGCACTTTTTTGTAAAATCTCAACTTTGTTTCCTTCATTGAATCGATGTCCAGTAGCTCTAGTGTCCTAGCGGGTCTTCTTTGTTGTAATGAAAAATTGTGACCCATTAGTATCCTTTCCAGCATTTGCCGTGGATAACCATCAAGTTGCAGACTTGTATATGTATATATCCCATTTCTTCACGACAGATGAGCATCTGGGGTGTAGAATACCCGGTAGTCTCGTGAATCTCTTCGATCCTAGTATCATGAAATCGCGAATAACTCTATGGAAAAGAAATCCTTTATATTCAACAATTTTGTCTTCAGCTTCTGGCTCATTTTTATGTTCTTTACATAGTTCAACAAAATCTTTAACAGTCTTTGGTAGGGTTATTCCATACAAGCCAATTTCAATACATCCAGCAGCTTCTCCTCCAATTGTTATATCAAAATAAACCCTATCTGTCAATTTTGGTCCTTTAGGCTGCTTTTTTTTTTCATCACTCTGAGCATCACTTCTGTTTATCAATAAAACACAGGAATAATAAATAACTTCAACATTTTGTATATGTTTTATAAATTTACTCTCAGGAAATCATCAAGCGTCACGCCTTCAATTCCTGATACAAACAGTACATCAAGAATTAAATCCAATCTACCGACACCAAAAATTCGTAATATTATTTTTAGGGTACCTGCATAGGATTTATATCGACATAGAACCGACACCAGTATATAGGATCGAAATTGGTTTTCGAGATGCCGTATGTAGCATATGCCGGCAGACAGATTCTCGATCCCATGCCATATTCCAGAATTTACCAGTCTCCATAACTCAAACCAGAACTTCGAACTTTCATCAAGATTTCTGGTTGCATGACTGCTCAGTTGAAGAAAGGATGTACGGACTTTCGGACACCTTCAAATGTTTGAACTTGGCTCAAAGCAAAATACCGTAAGAAGTTTTCATATGAGTAAACATTCGTTAGACGACTGGAATAAGAAAATATTTTACCTTAGTTTAGCCTAGTTATAAAGTTTTTCTCAGCTCAGTGGTCTTCAAACTTTGTCCACTCACGGAACTATAACGTTTTTTTGGAGAAACCTGTCCCAACATTAGGAATACGTGTCTTAAAATAATATTTCAAGTAGATAAATATGTTATAACTATTTTACGTAAAGAAAAATATTGTATTTTATAAATTTAATGTAATTTACTCATTAACTGCATTAACTTGGGCTCCAGGTGTCTCCCACCCTTGCATTACATTAAATGGCAGGGGTGTGCTTGCATGTTTTTGCACAAACTGTCGAACTCTAGCTTTGTTGATCTTGCTAGCTCTTTAGTCGTATTCAGTCACTGTCACATACGTTGAGAACGATTTTCCACTTAAATACGTTGTTCCGAACGGTATTAAAACATTAATAGCTCTGTGATAAATTTCTAGGTATTTTGCATGAATCTACAATAAAAAAATTAGCAGCTGCTTTGGCTTAAATTTAGATTTTAACATCGAATCTGATTACGTAGAAAAGTTGTTCCTTTTCCTCCACTTCTAAGCCTTCTAATTTATCGTAGTTACTCGAACGGATTTTTATCCAGTCCTACTTAACTGTTCCCTTCTGGGAAAAATTCTTTTATAGTTTTCTCCAGTTGAAAAGACTGCTCTATTATATAATTTTTAACACTATCGTCTAAGTTCTATTTATTTGCCGTTAGAAAATTGTTTAGTTTCGCAAAAGCATGCACGTCATTTTCTTTGACATATGAAGAATACATGTTAAGTTTTAAAACTAATTTATAATTCAATGTATCGTCATATTTTTTTGTTATTAAACAGTAGTCAACTAGTATGAGTACTTGCATTTTATAATTAACGTAATTTTCTTTTTGAGTTTGTACTTTGACTCATGGAACCCTCGGATTTGAATCGCGGAACGCCGGGTTCGGTGGAACAGAGTTTGAAGACCGCGGATAAATATTTATTAAAAAAAAAAAAAAAAAAAACATTTTTTT
>KK119631.1:195835-231396 GCA_000611955.2 Stegodyphus mimosarum
TACAAGCATGCTAATATGAAATTTTAATTTAGGCAAACTTCAACCTTAGATTCATGTTCATTTCATAAAAATCACTCGAAATATAATCAAACATGGTTGAAACATGTCCTTCTTCTTCAAGGAGTAAAAATATTGAGCATCATTTAGAAAGAAAACACCGAGGAAATGAGGCAAGAAAGGAAAAAAAAGGGAGAGAAGAAAATGTATGGTGACGCCATCTATTGAATAAAATAGACATGAAAAGTACAAAAATACTTATTTAAAAACTGTTAGAACGGTTGTCAATTCTTTCATTTCTGTTTTGTTCAAGGGTTAGAGCTGCAGTCTTTAGCATGTTACATAACGGAAGAAATTAATGCTGGTTGGATTGAGGACTTCGGCTTTCGTAAGCCGAAGCTGGTGAGTGAAATATTTTTGTTTCTAAAGAAAGGATCTTTGGAGGTTCATTGCGCCTTTTCTGCTAAAATCTGCGCTTCCAGCGATTAATACAGAGTGACTGAGAAGTATAGATTGATAAATATTATGCTGAAAAAAAAAATTACACAGAGCTCTGGATGCAATTCAGGAATTTATAACACATTATAATTCTTGACTTGACAGGTTTTTGAATATAATATGTTGAATAAATATATGTATACGAAAATATAATATATTGAATAATTTGGCAATAAGATATTGACACTTTTTATGCTGGTTTCTGTTACTTAATATTGCCTTCCGCAGCATAGAATGAACTTTTTCATACCGCCTAAGAATGAGTTATTTAAATCATTTATGAATTTGTTTTCAATAATTTGACAAAAGAAATTTTTAAACAAAAGTCACTTAAAGGATCACATTAACAGTCATTCAACGCTCTTCTAAATCAACCTCAAAGGAATATTTTTTACTCCTTTCTTTCGAGAGTTTTTTCACCTGACGCTCTCACAGAACACTTGTAACTGCTTGGCAGAATGTCAACGGATGTGCTCTCCGATGCCTCGTGAGCAGTATTTTACCCATTACGAGGTTTTACAGATTTTAATGGGCTGAATTGAAGGTGCGTGATATATTTATTGCAAAATGTTTTAAGTTCTGCCTGATATGCATTTTAAGTGCACTTGATTTTACAATAAAATAAATCTAGCACTAAACAAATTTCATATTTTAAGAATTTTAATTTTTTACTTGTTTCACAGTCAGTATATTTTTTAAAGTCAGGTCTTTAATAAATTACTTTTGACGAAAACAAACCATTTTTAGAAATGAGCAAATCGGAAAAAAGACATATCATATGGTAAGTACAACTGTACAAAACGAAAGAAATTATGAAAAACTCTTCTGCAAAGATGAGGTACTTAAAATAAATATAATTTTATTAGGTACTAACTTATACTTTAATCAAATGAAAGAATATCAAACAGAAATACGAGAGAATGAGCTCTGTAATATACTATCTGGGCTATGATGCGGAATATTAAAAAATGCGTCCTAAAACATTCAGATTTCGTTGTAACAATTAAATAAATCTGAGGTGGACATCATATAATTTCCTCGTGTGATCTATTAAATTATACACATTTTTTGATGCATTTCATTTAAACTTATTTCCTCGAATTTCATTACAGATATATTTTTCTCTCCAGTTGTCACTTCGCGACAAGGCAAAAATACATGAAAACTCAAAACATCTTCATTAAAAACTGTAAAATACAGAAAAACGTAAAATATTAAACACAGTTAAAACAGTTAATAAAACAATTTTTACAATTAAAATTAGAATTTCTTATCAAATCAAGCAATTTGGTCAGCAGGCAAGAAGGCAGATTTTTTGGTGCACAAAACTGAAAGTTTACTTTTGGTTCCACTCGGCAAAAAAACACTGAAGGCATAGAAACTGACTTAATTCACTGTTCTACTAAGAGTTTCAAATGTAAACAAATGGCTGCTTCGTTAGTTAGATGTAGTAACATTTAAACAACTTTTAAATTGTTGATAATTCTATAACTCTTGCATGCAGATTAACTAAAGGCATAAAAATCTTAACCGGAACATAAGAACAACATAATTCAATCACTTTTAAAGCAAAAAATGCACAATTTATCAACATATAAGAATAAAAAAACGGAGCTCACGCAGCCGGGTAACAGAGTGAATATACAGTTTCGTGAATTTTGGGAAATAAAACAATTTTAATTACAATTCTGCTAAATATATCTACGAGGCGTATTCGGAAACTAAGTACCGTTTTGAAAAAAAAAAAAAAAATAGTAAAACAATGTTTTCGAATCCAATTTTATTTTCACATGAAAATACATCTCTTAAACTATTTTTCAACATAGTTTCCGCCAATGATCAAACACTTGTCATAGCGGGTGACCAGTTTTTGTATACCATCGTCAAAGAAACTTCCCGCCAGTTTCGATAAACACGACTCCACAGCATTTTTCGTGTCATCGTCAGATCCAAAGCGCTTACCACCAAGCTCGCTCTTCATGTGCAGGAACAAGTGATAGTCGGACGGCGCCAAGTCCGGGCTGTACGGCGGGTGATCGAACTGCTCCCAATGAAACTGTCGAATTAAGGATTGAGTGACACCAGCAGTATGGGGTCGAGCATTGTCATGGAGCAACATAATTCCTTTACTGAGCATTCCTCTTCGTTTGTTTTGAATGGCACGCCTTAGTTTTGTTAAAGTCTCACAATATCGTGCCGCATTAATGGTTTCACCTCTGGGAAGAAATTCAGTAAGCAAAACGCCTTTCCTATCCCAGAAGACAGTGCACATGATTTTTTGTGATGACATTGTCACTTTGAACTTTTGTTTTTTCGGAGAATGAGTGTGTCTCCACTCCATCGATTGTTGTTTCGATTCTGGTGTGAAATGACACACCCAAGTTTCATCACCTGTCACAATTTGGTTTAAAAAGTTTTCTCCCTCATCACTGTACCGCGTGAGAAATGTCAGGGCACTACCAAGTCGCTTTGTTTTGTGAACATCAGTGAGCATTTTTGGAACCCATCGGGAACACAGTTTGCGATAATTCAAGCGGTCAGACACAATTTCGAACAAAACAGTACGTGAAATTTGTGGAAATGCCTCTGAAAGAGTTGTCATTGTGAAGCGTCTGTTCTCATGAATTGCTTCATCAACTTTCCTTACCAAATCATCGGTGACAACAGAAGGCCGACCACTCCGAGCCTCGGCGTGGACATTTGTTCGACCTGCATTAAACATTCTTACCCACTTTCTCACCATTCCATCACTTATCGCGTATTCATCGTAAACTTCTGTCACTTGACGATAAATTTCGGCCGGTTTAACATTCCTCGCGTTCAAAAATTTAATCACGGCACGAATGTCACAGTCAGCGGGAGAAACATTTTGAATGTGCACAGCAAACTGGAAACACAACATAGAGCAACCAAAATGGCGACAATTGAAAGCGCATGCGCGAGACGCCTACCACAGCGCGCGACGGCGTTAGAATGAAACGGTACTTAGTTTCCGAATACGCTACGCAATTAAATACAAAATTCGTAACAATATATATACTTTTGGTGCGGCCGACGGCATCCAAAAAGGGAGATACCCAACTACTTAATAATAACCTAACTTCTTAACTAATAGCCTTATAGAAACCTTCTACTAAACAAACAACCGCGATCCAACATAAAGCATACAGTCGTCATCCGTTCTTAAAAAGAGAGCTTCCAGACTTATCCATTCCAATATGCCATGTTACAGTAGTCACTGAAGAACATTGAATCACTGCACAGAATCAACACCATTGGCCTCTGGACTCCCACTTCACTATAGCAGGATGAAAGAGGAAGACATAAAAGATTTTGCTTTAAGAAGATTAGACGTCTTCATATGGCATAGGATCAGAAGAATGAGTTGGTAAAGGGTCAAGTGGTGTAATGATTCACGTTATTAATTATTTTGCACAGATAGTATGGTGCGAATACGGGCAAACTGTCTAACACTAAATGATAGTAGAGTGTGAATGTGGACAAATACAGTTGAGACCATATATCCTACGTTAATTGTCACAATTAATAGAAATAGTAGTTAGAATACCTATAGTCACAACACTTTGAGTAAATGGAGGCAATATTGTTGCTTAGAAGATGTGTGTATGTGTGTTTTCCTAATATTGGATAGACTTCTAATGCATATTGCTGTGGACCAAATGTATTCAATTACGCAAATAGTTTATTCCACTGCATATAGCTTCTTCTATGAAATATGATCTGCGCCACAAAGCTCATATTGTCCATATGTGATTTCGTTACCCTCCAGGTAAACACAGTGCTTGACTGCAAGCAAGGAACATGATGAATAACAACGATGTAGACAAAATGTGATGATATCTTTAGTTTTCTTTGGTCACCATAATCACCAGATTTCGATTCAACTAAGCATATATGGGATGAATTCTAAAGTGAGGTCAGGCAGCTGAATGCAAAATCATCCGATTTTACAGACACAGAGACAGGCCTACCTCTGAATGATCTCAGTTACTTACCGGTATCTAACAGAATCCATACAAAGCAGAATAAAAATAAAATAATTAATTAAAAAAAAGCAAAAATTGAGGGCAAACGCTCTCAGTGGTCCAGTGATGTAATAAGGAATCACAATAAATCCGTCACTCATTATTTGGTGTCGAAATTGCTCTTTTTGTTAAACTTGCGGTGTAGGGGGTGTATAAGGGGGACCACACAGAGGTGAAAAATCGTGTGTGCGGTCCCCGCAAGTCCTGCTTCCAAGCTCTTACGATGTGTCCCCCGACATGTTTTTGACATCGCAGACGCAATAATTCTTTCCAGTTGACAGACAGTGCAAGAGACATAATTTCACGTTTAGTGTCTTAAGAGATTTTTATCGTTCTGCACCGGGTCTGTCGTTAAAGCCTCTCCATTTTAGAAGGGCGGACGAACCAATGATTTCGTTTTTCCTCTGATATCGTTCCAGATATAACGAATGTAAAATACAACAGAAAATTAAGGAGACGTGGTGAATCAGTCTCAAGATTTTTTCCATCGGGACAACACGTCAGAAGGCTCTTGAACTCTCGACTAAAGAGACCTAGAATGCTTCTGAGCTCTCGACTAGAGAGAGAGAGACCTTCGTTAGCGCACTCTTCAGGTCACGAGGACTGTAATTCACTTCAACACTGTTCTTTACTATTCATGAAATATATATATTTGTAAAGAGCTTCTCGTAATTGTAATAAATGTGTTTTGAATTCAATAATGCAGTAAGTATCATGCAACCTCACAAACGTACCAAACATTATAAGGAGTCAGATGCGCTACCTGCCTCCACTTAACACAGTGGTAACCTCCAATCATCCTCCAAGCTTTTTATCAAGATAATTTGAAAGAAAAAAGTCTTATTTAGAGGCGCGGAAACGTACCCCAAGTTATTTCTCTTATGAACACAAGCTGGCCGCCAACGCGGTATGTCATCAGAAATAAATTAAAAGCAAAGATTTTAAAATAATATTATTTTTAAACAACTCAATTTAACTCACTCAGTTTATCACAACATATCATTGTAACTTGAAAATTAAATTAATGATTTTGTGAAATGAGAATGCTAATATTTTTTACCAGTTTAAGCTTTCCAAACCTCATCCGTTATTAATGCCATGGCAGCGAAGCATAAACAAGGTTCTACAAATGATAGCACTTGCCTACAAACATTTATAATTTTTTTTAAACAATATCGTTGCTGAAGTTACATTTCTTCCCCAAAAGTAAGAAAGGAACTTTATGCTTCGTGTGTTTGTAAATAACGCTGAAAATGATAAATGGAGCTAAAATATTCTTAAATTGAAAGGGAATAGACTGTAACTTAGAATCACTTCCCGTTTCAAATTTGTATCCTTTTTATTTCAAATCTGTATTTGAATTTCAAATTTGTAGTTATTAAATTTGTTTTTTAATAACCAAGTTATGGTTAGTTTATTACTTTAGTTTTATTCCTCTTGCATCATCCCATTACTTTCCAGAAGATATATATGAATGAAAATGGAAAAATTAAGTTGAACATAAGTGGCTATGTTCACCAGCAGCTTGTGACAATTTTCCTGAGAGATCATTCGCAGTTAGAGACAGAGCATGCCTTCAGACTTATATTAAAGAAAAAGGTTAAATTTCTACTGATGATGTTGTAGTTCCATACGACAAACAATAGCAAGTGCTGGTAATCTTTGCCTTTTATCTAGTCAAGCTAGAAATTCAAAAGTTTTGCGGTTGTAAATATTTAACCTAGTTCTTCTTTTGGCCCTATAAGTCGCATAAGCCTTTGATTTGCGCTTTGTTCCAGACCACTGACATACATTTAAGTTCACTTTGCAATTCCACAGTTTGCAAATATTGTCATTTGTTTATAAATATTGTCATTTATTTCAAACTTGATTTTAATTTTAACTGTAGTAACAGTTTCTTCGAGTGGTCGAAAATTCCCCACCAATATATGAGATCCAGCTTTTAGAAGAACTTTAAAAAGATTAAAATTGAAAGTGAAGATGAGGCTGGAATTCGAAATATTGCGATTAGATAACTCTTCTTGTAATATGTCTCCTTGTAATACGTCCTTGTAATATGTGTTTGTATAATGCATTTTTTTAGGCTTTTATAAGATATAACTTTTATAAAGTATTTTCTTAGGCTTTTATAAGATATAACTTTTATAAAGTACTTTTTTAGGCTTTTATAACTTTTATAAGGCATTTTCTTCTTCCTTTTCGCATACCTTCGTGATGTAATTCCGAGCATATTGGACACGTATTCGAGAGGTCAAGGGTTCGAATCCCAGCGAGGGAACTGCCCGTTTTTCACATCCCCTGCTTTAAAAACAACCCCCCAAAAAACTGTAAGGTTTTAGATTTTAAATTACGTCCAAAGGGGCGTTTTTTTTAACATTTTGTGTGTTGCCCTTATTTATTAAATATCACGTTCTTCGCGTTTAAGCCATAGAACTCAGTTAAAGCACAATATCGCTCAATAATTTTAAACTGAGTATATCTTTAGAATTTCCTATACACCTTTTCACGCGCTGGAGATAAAAATGATTTTTCTGTACAACGTTGCCATTGCTCGCTTTGAAATCCTTGAGTTTTTTAATCAAAAATTCGTTAAAGTTTTACAAAATATGAAATCCAGAATAAAACAAATTTCAAATTTGGGCTTTCAGATGCCCATATTGCAGCAGGATTACGTCATTCAAAATTGGATGGCTCTAGGTACCGTCGTTTTTCCAAGAAAAGATGGAAGCTGCTCGAGTTTCTGTTAAAGAAGAAATGAAATCCGTTAAAGAAAAGGTGGAAGCTGGTCAAGTAACCTTTAAAGAAGAGATTAAAGCAGGACAAAACTCATTTAAAGAGGAGATGAGAGCCGTTCAAGAAAAGATGTAAGAATCCGAGATGAAAGCTGTTAAAGAAGAAGTAGGAATTTGCATTTATTTTAAATAACCAGTAATAATAAAATAAAAAAAGTTCCTTTGTATTTCTTTGTCTCTAATCTGAAAATAATTAAGGGCGAACCCCTAAAGGAAAGGTTTCTCACTTTGCAATCCCAACTCAAAAGGGGGTGGAATATCGAAATGGCGCCTTCGTCCAGGAAACGCAAAGAATTTATGACACCACATTTGGAAAGGAGAGATTTTCCGTTCGGCTTAGGGATCTTTGAATGAATTCAAGGTCAGGAAAAAAAAGGAAGAAGTTTTATGCGACAGGCTAAGAACACAAAGTTTCATTCAGATGCTCAAGCATTAACTCTTAAGTACAGACGTTCATATGCTGTTACGTAAACACAGAGAAGGGGTCTCCCAGACCACGCTCTGTTTTATGCATTTTAAAGATATAAAATTTTAAAATAATGTACTCTTGTTATCATATAAACATTAATACACTTTGCTTGTTATATTGAAGTAATTATTTCTTTTTAGAATTCCAAAATGAATGCATTAAAAATTAATTTTTGAAATCGCATATGAAAAAAATACGGAACACTTAATCAAATAAATAATATAAACATTACTTACTTGCAAATGCGTGCAAACTAAACTATTTAATAAATTTTCCATCTGCAGAATCTGGATTATATAAAATAATGCAAAAAAAAGGTAATATATAAAGAATATTATAAAACTGCAGCGCATTAAGCATTTTCAACACAAATTTTGCAAATTCTCTTGGCACATTCATTATTGGATCCTTGCAGCTGAAACATAGACAGGCAGTTTTTCTTTCTCAGTCTAGAGGGACAAAGAGAGCATGTTCTACCCTTTTTAAAGGTATCAGTTACATCTGGGTTAGAATAGATTCCGCTGGAAACTCCTAGCACTCTCTTGAATGCACATTTTTATTTTTCAGTTCACAGTTGGCTTTTGAAGCTTTCATTCCACATGTGGTTACACTAATCCTGATAATAACTCCATCAAAAAATAAGTTTTTTCCAGTTTGGCACTATCTCTTATCAGGCCAGCTGCTAAAAATTTAGGAATAATTATATTTTATGTCAACTTGAAAGCACTGAAAAGGAGAAGAATGACTATAGAACTTATAAGCAGTTTCGTAGTTCTAGAATATTGGGGCAGTCATACAGACCCCACCTCTGTGTTTAAGGGTTAAGCGGCCAAATATTTCAGTTAATTTCCGGCGTAAATTGCTTTTTTTTCATTAAATTCAGCGAAATTCATTACTTCTTAACTCATGGAGGCGGAGGAAATGGAATGGAGGAATATTTTTACTTGAAATAATGAGTAAATCAATATTTGTCCAATTTTTCGTATCAAAATTTTCAAAATATTCTCACATTGCAGATAAAATGCAGGTTAAGAATTATTTAAAGTCCCTAATTGAGAATTAAATCCGAAGTCATAGAACTAGTAAAATATATTTTATTTACTAAGCATATTTTAATGCTTGAGGATTTACTTTTGAATTTACTTGATTTGCTTTAGGAAAGAGAAGTGGTGTTTCTTACCCTGTAAATGACGCATCTAACCGAAAATTCACACTCATCTGTAAAAGGTAATTCTGAAGATATTAAATTTGTTTTGAAAGTAATATATTAATTTCCCTTCGTTTGAAAAAATACAATAAAATACAATTCATTTTAACAACGTGAAACATTTAAGCGTAGAATTCAGTAATGCGTAATAATTTATACGGAAGTGAATTGAATTATGATATAATAAATAATAAAGCATTCGATGATTATTTACCTTAACCCCTTCGCGCCGGGTAGCTCAAACGCGCGTTTATCGCGGAGGCCGGCAGTGTCTTACGCGAGCGTCCGTCCAGGGCCGGGGGCTTTTTTGCTATTAAGCCTAAATCCATGAAATTTCCGAAGTATCAACGCATTGTTTAATAATTCTCTATAGAGTATTTAAACGGCTTTATAGATATTTTTATATATACTTTAATTACCTTATTTCTTGTTTAAATGCATATTTTACACATTTTTTTTTCATTACTCACCATTTTATGACTTTTAACATTATACATCCGAAAACTAAATATATTACTTAAAATTCTCTTTTCGTATGAAAAATTTGAAAACAGGGATCTACACACAGTCCTACGTTACATTCCTTGCACTCGTAATAACTCATTTGCCGTTTTGGAGGATTTTTCCGGGAATGTGAACAAACGAAGCATCGTCGTCTCGTTTTCTTATCAGTCTCTTCTGAACAAAGTTTTGGAAAATGTCTTTCAGTTAATCTGAGCGGATTTAATGATTCTGCTGATCTTGGTGTGATATTAACATTGGTGCTTTTAGAGGAATACCGATAAATAATTTGATTAACTAAATTAAGCCGATAATTCAGGAGAGGATGATTTTTTTTACTTTTTTTGTTGAAAAGAGTATTGGCATTAAATACAGCCATATCCATGATATTGAAGAAAAGCTTCTTATACCATTTAAGAGTTTTTCTGAAAGATGGGTACTGAATAATGACGGAGCGGTAATTCCGAAAAATTTTCTATTGTGGATGACCATGGAGGAGTACTTGCTTTCGACGTACTCGGCATACATATGTCCGAAATGTCCTCATCATCATTAGATTCGCCAGATTCTTTATGATCAGAATATATCATAGTATCACTATCACTACTATCAGAATCTGTTTCAGAGTCAATATCTGAAATATTTTGCATCATTTCTGCTATTTCATGCTCTGTTAAATATTTTCAACGCTTCGACATTGCAACGGTAAAAACAGAAGGAATTTACGTCTAACAAGATCTAATTATTTTCTAAAAACTGAACTGCAAACCGAAATACCCAACGCTTTAGCGAAAATAAAACTTCTCTACTTACAATAAACAACTACCACGTGCGAATTTAAAGAGACGTCATAAAGCACGCGACTCGGAAACATTTATTTCCCCTTTTGTTTATATAATCAAAAACACGTGTATGTGAGTCATGCTTCTCTCATTTCGAGTAGAAGGTCTAATGTACGTGTATCTGAAACCATATGGACATACAGTGCCATCTTATGGCAGAAATTATAGTTTTTAAAACGTTCCACGACACTGGCACAAATACGTGACAGTCGGGAGTAAACGGGAAAACGCTCTGGCACGCCTGCGTGTCGGCCGGGAAGTGAGTGTGTTCGTTGCTGGCACGTAGACGTGACAATCGGCGCGAAGGGGTTAAGGAAAAAACACCGGCATGGAGTACTTTCGAATCGTTATCTGAAATGAAACTTTGCAATTTACTTTATTTTTGCTTTAGTCTACATTCCACAGCATTCAGTACGTGAAATCATTAATAATAATATAATAATGATAATGAAAATAGCATTACACAACTAAAAGCATATACTACTTCGTAAATTTCGATAAATTAATTACTAAAAATATTAAACATATCAATGGTCGCGTTGTCCTAATAGTTTAGCACATGAAACAGCTATATTCAGTGTTTAGTTGAATTTAGCCATTTCAGGAGTTGCATTTCAACATATGAAAGAACGCTGATTACAACTTTCACTGCACAAACGAATGGAATATTTCAAAAAGGAATTCTCTCCTCGTTATTGCAATATTTCAATAGTTTTGGCTGGTTACAAAAATTTAATTAACACGTTTTAATAGCAAATGATGCGATTTTCACACATAAAATCCATTTTTACATTATTCTCTTTCATTTCGGCACCACTACGTAACTTTTCTAAGACATAAATATTGTGTTAATGTATGTTCCCATACATTATATTTAATTTTCATATTTTTGTCATGAATAAGTTAATGATTGAGATAAAAATTGATACGGCTTAATTTATAAGCAATGTAAAAACTGGAAATTTGAGGTCATTAATTTCTGAGACATAACTAACTACCTTTCTAAGACGCAAATAAAAAAGATACAACAATCATAAATACTAATGCTCCTATAAAAATATAACCGCTTTTCCTAACTGATTTTTGCTTTTTGATCCACCTGGGGGACGAAAAACCTATTTTTATCAAATGAAGTTTTGCGCATTTCTCTAAGAAGTACGCAAAACTTGTTTCATACAACTTTATTTTTACTAATTATGAAGAAACTTAGTTCCTAAACAAGTATTTATGTGTATTACTTTAAGAACCTATGCGACGTAGTGTGAGTACTCATCTTCAAATATACGTTAGTGTCAATAAGCTTAACTATAAATTATTAAACATATCTGGGACCTTGAAACTTGGAAGGGAATCGTCATATTCTGCTACAGTGGGTATTTAAATTTAGGTAAATCCTCATATCATAAGTATTTTGTGTTTAATTTTAAAATTTCCATTTCGTATTACACAGTCATTTTCAAAGCTGTTTGGATACAGGTCAATAAAATTTGTTTCTACCTGTTTATTATTTCATTAGGTGTGGTTCTGCAATCCGACTCGACGCAAAGGATGCTGTCCGAAAGTATAATCACCTTGGGATGGTCCTTACACAGTCCTAAACAGCCTGAACGACGTCGTGGTTCGGATTCCCAAGTCATCGAACTCTAAACCTAAAATCGTTCATTACGTCAGGTTAGCTCCCTACTATGGCCATAGTGCGTAGTGTAAATATTTGTAAATAGTATAAGACCATGGTCCTTTTTGTATTTAGTATTTGATAGTATTTGATTTTTATTTAGTATTTGGTAGTTTGTATTTGTATTTAGCGTTTGATAGTATTTGATTTGCTGAAAGTCACTTATTGCAATTATTGTTTATGTTGTTATTGTAATATAATATTTATTATTATATTGATGACTTAGTTGTAAGTTTGGCTTCCTACCTAGGGATTGTACTGCTTGGGACGTGCAGTCCTTAGGAAGGGGGCAGTGTTACGGATTTTGTATTTATTTAGCGAGTTATTTGGAATTGTAATTAAAATTGTTTTATTTTCCCATGCAACGCAGCACGTGACGAATTGTAAGAGAAAGCTGAACCGGAAAAGTGAAAATACAAGATCGCGTGCATTTAATATTCAATAAATAGATATCTCGTAATTGTTTTTGATATCCAGAGAAATCGAGAAAATACTAGAATGGTTTCGTGATGACTAAAAAGCTTATAAAAGCCGAATTTAAAGATGTCAGTTTATTTGTTTAAGAGAACTGCTGTTGTTTACTTGGCGCTGTTATTTGATTGTAGCAAATTCGCTGTTAGATCGAATTAAATTTCTCTGTATTTTAAAATTGAGTTCTGTTTATATTCTTGTAGTTTGAAAATATAACTGCTGTGAGATATTGTGATATTGTTCGAATATCTCTGAGGAAATGTTTCACCATCTTGTTTTATTTCTTGTGAAAAGAATAAATTTTATTTGTATTTTGAAATTGAGTTCTGTTTATATTCTTGTAGTTTGAAAATATAACTGCTGTGAGATTTTGTGATACTGTCTGAATATCTCTGAGGAAATGTTTCAGCATCTTGTTTTATTTCTTGTGAAAAGAATAAATTTTATTAATTTTTTATCGACTTGTGCATTTAATCCATTACCCGTACCCTCTCAACAATATTAACAAATCAAACTAAATTTATGATAATGGACATTTTTCTGGTAATATTGCCAATCAGTTCTGCCACAAAATACAGAACTTGTTTCATCTGGATTTTCAGCTGGTACAGTTTCATTCAAAATTTGAGAACTATCGAAGCCAGGTCCCGGTGAGACCCGGCTGAATTTAAGTTCTGTCCAAAAGCAGATTGAAAAAGGAAGAAATGCAGTTTCTGCAATGCACAGTTTAATGCTCTATTTTAAGGGATCAAAAAAATTCTTTTTACTAGCGCAAACATGAAAAAAGATAATTGGGTTAAAGAGTCACTAATGAAAATAGAAAGTATGCTAGAAATAGTACAACAGAGCAAGAGAACAGAGGAAAATTTTAACCGAAAATTATGAGTACGGAAACAAAGAGAGCTGAGCCAAACACTTTCTGACTACAATTTCTTGCTGATAAAATTACAGTCATCAAATAGAATGTCTGTCAGGGAAAAAATAACCTCGAATCCGAACACGATTTATGACCTGAAGGCAAGTATAAGGTTTTATATAAGTGACAGATGTCATCCTTCTTTGTTAAATGGATCCGAAATGCATTGCTTTTTTCTGTGAGAAGATGATAGTATTGGTCGTTCCTGAGCAGTTAATCTCGGTATTGGACAACGTTAGGTTACTAGACTCGTTGTTAGTTCATATTCTTTGGTTAGTTGACATGCATTTAGAAGCATAAATGATAATTCCATTCTCGATCCTGCTGTAAGTCACGGCTGAAAATTGTTAGGAAATTCCGAATTGGATACTCTTGCTGCAAAATCCTGTTAATGCATATTAGAATAAAATAAAAAATATCATACTTTTAAAGTGATTTAAATTATATTTTAACTTTTTGGTGGTCGAATTATTTATAAATAATTTTGAGTCCATATATAAGCCGATCTTAAAATTTTAATAGCAAAAAATATGTGAAGATGACAAATTTAGCAGCTGATAATGCCAAATCATTGGATGGGGAGGCAGGATCAGGATGTCAATTAGTACATCCAGGAACCGAAATTTGCTCATTCCCAAAGAAGCTTTGGTAAATAAATTGCATTTCTTGGAGGGTTTGACAAGTGGGTGAATTTTTATACGAAGCATGCAGTGAAGAACTATTTCTAACTCTTCTTTATTGCTAAAATAAAATATTACGAGATCAAAATTGTTTTCTTCTGAAATTGTGCTCCAGTTGCATGAAAAGAAGTGCCAGAACTAGTTTTCTTTAGAATACCCGTAGGCTCTAGCTGAAATTAGGGCCTTTCTCAAAAACTCAGAAGTACCAAAGACTCTCTTCAGTGCAATTCGTGCACTGATTAGAATGGAGCGGGATAGAGAGATAGCTACACATAAATGTAAAATATGTGCAGATGCAAAATAGTGTTTGCTACAATATCTGATATAATAAAGTACGGGTTATCAGTGGAAGGCTATGAAATATAAAAGTAATATATAAAATTCATGTAAAAGCTAACCGTTTTTATTTTTTCTAATTTCGATATTCGAAGTAGAATCACAACATTTTTCTATTTATTTATGCCCATCTTGCACAGAATTAATAAAACACCTCGGCTGAAAGTTTTGTTTTGCTACCCATGCGATTCATTTTGACATAAAAATTCCTTTTATACTTGTATGCGCATGGCAACAATTATTTTTGTTTGCCTGCAACTGATGATTTATCGGCGAGAGCTAGTTTCGAGTATTTTTCTACATAAATTTCCGAAATCCGAGTTTTGTTTTGCATTACCGTTGTCGGTTTATTCGGAATAATGGCTGTGGAGTATTTGTATAATGATCTGGTTTATTTGGTTTGTAAATAACTTTTAATATGTAATTATAGTTTTTTAATTAATTTTGTGAAAATACACGATAACGTATACCATATGAGTGTGCAATAGAGAAAAAGGGGGAAAAAGGGAGAATTGTTCTTGCGAATTTCATTAATATTTAAAGGATATGGTCTTCCATTGATTTCTCGTTTAGAAGTGCATTTCATAAATTTTTCCTTATTTGGCAATGCAAATGTTTCATGTACACATTTACAGGAAAAGAAAACAGAAGAAAATCTTAATATATCACTTATTTCTTTTAGCTGTAACTTCCGATTTATTCTTAAATTAATATTTGTGAAGAAACAGTGTAATACAATTAAAAAGCAGATGAAAGTGTCTACTCTAGGAAATGTAAAGTTGCAGAGTTAAATCGTATTTTTAAAAACTTTATAGCTACTGTTATAATTGAATAGAAAGGATCGAACATAGGTATAAGTTCAATGTGTCTATAAATAGAAACAAGTTGGCTGATGATTAGTTTTCCAGATGTATTTAGGTTTGGGTGTATTTTTGCTAGAATTCCTGTTTTAAGTTCTATGATATTTGTTTTATTTAAAAATGTATTTTCAGGGAAATTAAATATTACTGAATTGGTAAATATTATATAGAAGGTAAACGAAAAATGATTTTCTTTGTGAATTTGTGTTGTCAAACACTTTGATTTAAATATTTTTGTTTATATTACAGGCTGTTATCATGCTCAAACATGCCAGCATCATTTCTGATATGAGCTAAAATTGTTAACATCATGTCTGTTCATGTAAGTTATTTTAACATAAAAATTTACGTGTAAACTAGTTGCTGATTGCTATATAAATTTTTATTTAGACGCAGCCCATTTTTTTTTGATAGGAAATAAATGACGTTTTCAATATTGCATCAGGTTTAATCCAAATCATTAATTAATACTGTAAGATTTGATATCCTTAAAAGTTTTGTAACATTTTTGGGCTCCACTTATTTTATGCACCTGCATGTATTGTGTAAAATGGTTTTTTTTAAAATATAATAAATAACATAAGGAGCAGGTGTATTTTGACAGCAGTGTGTTGGGTACTAGTGTTTTTGATCTTCATATATCATTTTTATATGTATATTGAGTACTTGATTTCTGCTTTGTTTCCTTAAATATTGGTCATAGACATATGCTCCCTTCTTTACTCCTCCCTGCCCCTTTGTACTGAACAAGAACAATAATTTTTAGTGATGAAAATGCGCTTTAGTCCACTGCTTGGCGATGTTTTGAAAATCGCCAATTCGGCGCGTTTCTGCGAAACGTCTTTGCAATTGCAACCTTCCCGACACGCTCCGCGAAAACCTATTGTAAACAAAACATAGAATTCTAAAGCATAAATTAGTATGGAAACTGTTGCCACAAAAGGATAATAAAATAATATGCAAAACGAACACTATGATCATTAAAATATTTGTCAGTTAGATTTAAATTAATTATTTACATTTTATGTTGTAATACTTACACATTTTATGCCGTTACATAACCTTCCCGACACGCTCCACGAAAACGTAACCAAAACGGCATCGAAGAAAGAAGGAATTTTTTTTAAAAGGGCATTAAAATTACAAACGATACCATGTACACACCGTTCCGTTTTAACTTAAAAAAAAATCTGCGAATTGCACAATGTAGGCAACGTACACAAATGAACAAAATAAGCTAAAATAACGAAAATAAATTACAAGAAAATGCCATGTGCACAGCGTTCCTTTTAAACTTAAAAAAAACTTCAGCGAATTGCACAATGTAGGCAACGTACACAAATCAACAAAATAAGCTAAAATAACGAAAATAAATTACAAGAAAATGCCATGTGCACAGCGTTCCGTTTTAACTTAAAAAAAACATCAGCGAATTGCACAATGTAGGCAATGTGCACAAATCAACAAAATAAAATAAATTGCAAACGATACCAGCGTTCTGTTCTTCAGCTGAGCCAAATTATTTCAATAAAAGGCAACAAAATATAAAAATTAAGCAACTTGCACTTCCAATAAAGTAATAAATGTACATGTACATTCACTCACCTCTCTCAGCATCACAGCTAAATCCATACCGACTCGGTATTTAGCGAAATATAAGGTACGAAAATAGCAAACACTCAACACAAAAACACCGCATTCAAAGAATACAACGACAACTGAAATAACTACTTAAATTAACACGTAAGAATTTCGAATAAACCGCTACGTCATCTCACATTACCAATAAAACCGTTCTTTATAAAATAGGAAATACGCATGCGCGAAAACTACATGTTTCCGTAGCTTCAAAATACCCAGTCAGCCATGTTCGCGGATATACGGAGTTACCCATGTTGGCGCGTTTATTGCTCATTCAAAAACAATCGTCGCCAAGCAGTGGGCTAAAGCGCATTCCAACCTTTTTAGTTAACTTGAAAATTGAGAAAGTTCTATACATAAAATCTACACCAATTAAGACTATTTTGTGTCCTGATTTAACTGATTCAGAAGTATACAGAGGTCCTAACATTTTGTATGATTCTCTGTTGCAAAAAAATTCGTACTGTATTGAGTATAAGCTGATGTGTGTATGAAACTGAAGGTCCATTTTTTCTTCAAAAATTCATCTAAACCTGTAAATAAGTCAAAATGAAAAAAAAGAATTCTTGAATGTTCAAACAAGACACCATAAGGGCAAAAATCTTAAAAAGCATGTAAAATGAGTAGAATATTTTCCGATCAAATTGCAGTAAAATAAAATACCAGATGTCAACAGTGTTAATTTTGAATTTGGAAACCCTATCCAAAGATAGTACATTTATTCCATTCATTTGTTATCTTGTACACGATTGGTGGTATCTGTGCTAGTTTTATTTTCCGTGCCATTTTATTTTTTGTCTAGAAATTCTTATATAACAAATTTCAAACTATAGATGTTCATGTTTGCTGAAAATTCTAATAACAGTATGGCTGAATGACATTTCTCTGTAAATGATAAACAAGTTCTAGAGGTTAGAAAAAATAGTCAGTAATATAAATTATTTTGAAAATAAAACAACTTATTTTCATAAAATGAAAAACTCATTGTATTTAAAATGAATTTTTTCATAACTTAAGAGTATAAACTAAAAAAATAAAAAAGTGCACTATTCGGAAATTTATTGCTTGTGCTCGGCTAATGGAAAAGTATCTATATTTTTTGCGAGATTTGTGGATCTGTATGTAAGCTGACCTCATAATGTAGATTTAGAAAAAGTTTAAAAAATTCTTGGCTTATACACGGAAATATATGATATTATAAAAATATTTATGTTATTAAATGTTTTAAGTACTTACATATTATTACAACCACCTTAATAGAAGGCACCAAATTTTTAGAATTCCCCAACTCTGGGAACCATGCCGATAATAGTTCGTCATAACCATATCCATAGTAAATTGCGATCCCAGAATTCACCAAATCACTTTTTTCTTCTGTAAAAAATTGCCAAAGTGTTCCAAGGTGGTTGCGCTAATACGTAAGTATCAATCTTTCATATTCTTACATGTAAAAGACATTTGATGATGAGAATTTTTTTCTGTGCTGCTCGGATTTTCTCTGCATGTTTTCAGTTGCTAGTGTCATCAATTAATTTTATTACAGTAGGCATTATTTAATGTGATCATGTTTGTTTTGTCACTGTTATTTTGAGAACATTAACATTAAGCATGATAACATTAATGATGCGAAAAGTTATTCTTCAATTCAGCAATAGAGTTTAACTAATTTAATACAAAGTAAAAACATTTAAATACTTATTCTCATAACATTTTAACTATGAAAAAGCTGTTGCTAGTGGATTGTCTGCAAGCACTATGAAAAATGTCCATTAATGAGCTGTGTTTAATGTTTCTGAAAATTATTTGACCAATATTGTACCTCTAATCTTAATACTCAGAAAGCATTCTTTATATCAGCATTTATTGGAAATTCATCGATTTCATCTTTATGTTCTTCACGAAATTTCTTACATGCTATTTTTAAATTTGTTTCAGAAAGCCCCTGGCAGATATCATCTGTCATTTTCTGTCTGAAGAAGAGAGACTATTATTAAAAGTCTGCATCAAACTAAGCAAAATATTGCTTTTTTGCCTAATTTCAAAAAGTCTACTGAAATAAAATAGGAAAAAAAAAAAAAAAAACCAAGCAATGCATTGACTTGGTAACATTTTTCAGTCATTTGGCAATTTTTGAAATTTATTTTGACCTTGGAAAATTTACTTCAGTTTGAAAAATTCAAACATTTTTCAGTCATTTGGCAATTTTTGAAATTTATTTTGACCTTGGAAAATTAACTTCAGTTTGAAAAATTCAATCTATAACATTTTGATTACATTACTTGAACTGTTGATTATAATAAGCAATGCATTCTCTATGTTTTCATATACAAATGGTAGGACATCAGCAATTTGATAACAGTATCTGAATGATAACATTAACTGTGATCACATTAAGCAATGTATACTGTAATTGCTAAAAATGTTGCATTAATAGCAGAATTTTATGTTAGTATTGTTAATAAATTATACAGCAAAATGGATAGCATTAGTTTTCTTTTAAAAACTAAGAAGTACAGGAATTAAAACTTTTTTAAGTACATAAATATTATAAGTGTGAATAAAATGAAAACAGAACAGTAGCCACAAAATGAAAAGGTGTTATTTATTTTCAAATGTAATCACCAAAATTACACAAGCACTTGTCCCACTGTTGCACCAAGTGGTGGATACCTCATTTGTAGAGAGTTTGGCTGAGATTGATACCAGTTTTGAACTGTGTCCATGACTTTGCTGTCTGATGAAAACTGTGGTAAGTGACCCAGCACACTCCACCAAAATTGCCCAAGCATGTTTATTGTACACTATGTGGCCGTGCATTGTCGTCGAGTAAAAGCACTCCAGAGGACAACATGCCTGGCTGCTTGGCTTTGATTGCTGTATGCAAACGTTCTTGGATATTGCAGTACTGAGTAGTGTTGATTTTTTGAGCTAGGGCCAGGAACTTAAGGAGAAGTAGGCCTTTCATATCAGAGGGGGGGGAAGTCAGCATGATTTTGCCTTTATTCTGCATCATCCTGGACTTCTTTAATGGTTGGGAGCTGGAATGTTTCCATTGTTGTTTGCTTTCTGGTTGGTAGTGATGGCACCAGGATGTATCACTTGCTGCAACTCTGTCCAATAAATTGTTCGCAGCATAATATTGGACAAAATGCTTCAAGGTCAATCCCTTCCAAAACTATGTCTGATTGTCTATGAGATTGTGTGGCACCCACTGTGCATAGTGATTACATGAACAGAACTGAAACTCACACCCACCCTCTCCAACTTCATTCAGGAAGCATCCATAATGATAAGGTGACTTTGACCAGGTTGCAGATCATCTTTCAAAGATTCCCGTCCCTCGCGAAAACACTTGTGCCACTCTTGCATATGAGTCAGTGACAGTTAGTGTTCTCCATGCACTGTTTTCATTCGCCGATGCACTTCACGAGCTCCAGCACCTTCAGCCACTAAAAAACAAATAACACCACATTGATCTTCTTTAGTTGCAAACATTATGCAGATGCAGATGAAACGACAAATCATTGCATGCTGAATGGCACTGTTGGTTGACTGCCAGCACATATCGTGATTCTGCATGATTTCTTAGGGTAGTGGTTGGCAAACTCATTAGTCAACAGAGCCAGTTGTCAACAGTTCAATGACTGAAATCTTATTTGAGAGTTACATTTTTTAAACTTAAATTGTATAGGTAGGTATATTGTTATTCACTTAATTGGGGTAATCTTACACTGGTTAAGAACATCTTCAATATGATCAACGTACGTTCGCTGAGGCTGGCCATCTTCCAACTCTCCCATCCACACTTGTATATTCGTTTCGTTAATCTTCTTTCATTCATCAATTTTTAAGCCTTACTTAAACTGTATATTTATGCTGAACAAAACTTGATATTACACTTTATAACGATACTATGTATTGATAAAATAAAATTGTAAGGTATCCAAAAACTTAAATTATGATAATGATGAACAAACACTAATGTGAACAATGGCTTTGCATCTCCTTGGAAAGTTTAACTCCAGTTTGTATTTTGTTTTTTTTTTTAATTTTAAGCTTGATTCCAGGTTTTCATCAATAAGATGATTTCTCAATTTACCCTTGATGAGGTTCATGCTTGAAAATGATTCTTCACATGAATATGTAAACCCAAATAAGGAAAAAAAACATAGGTTTTTTTCAGCTGATTATATGATCAGGAATACTATTCCATGTGTTAAAAATCATCATATCTTCCTTCTCCAGGTCTTTCAAAGCAGACCACTTGTTTTGTGAACTAAGCTGACATTTTTTTCTCCAATGTTTCTATATCAGCGCTAAGATGTTCAGATTTCAAGCCCCATAATTCTTTTTTTTATAAATCCAGCAATTGGATTTCAAAGTTGCCAATGTTAATATTAAGGTTGCAATAGTATTAAGAGTTTTTTTTAACTTGTAAGGTTTTAGTTAAACTAACCAAGTTTATTTTAATTTAAATCTTTTCTATCTCCTCTCCGCTTCAACTTCCTGTCAGAAGAAGCGCGCGTTTTTAGCTTATGCTAATTTTTGAAGTTCAGCCAAGCACTATTTAAGACAGAGGTAGAAACCTCTGGGTGTGTGAGAGCTTTGCCTCAGATCACGGTCACGCTGCTCAACGTTTGCCTGACCAGCTAACAGTTTAAATTTATAAGCCATAGTGCTTACTACGTGATTGCATTGTAAAATAAATTAAAGTGCGGTAGTATTTAGTATACCTTGCTACGCACCCTTTTCGGTAGAGGCCAATCTCCGCGAATTGCTCTGCGAAGCAAAGTTTAATTTAAGTTCTATTTTAATTTATTTAAATTTATTTGATTGTTAAGTTCGACCAAAGTGTGGTCTGTTACGTTCTGTATCTCTCCCGAATTGGGAGGTTTGTATTTAATAGTGATTGAATAAAAGAGGATTTCAAATCCCTTCACGTGCAGTTATTCTCCAGCCCAGCAGTTACATCAGAACATAGCGTACCTTCCGCTCCCTGTTCCAGTTCAGGACTTAGAACGTAAGGATAAGAACCCTTTACAGAATTTACCATGTTCTCAAAGAATACACACAGAATGCTAAGTCCTGATAGTGGCGCCCGCACAAAAAGAAGAGGATGGCCTCAACAACAAGAAGACGAACCTGAGACACCTGCTGTACCTGTCCAGAATCCTGAGATAGCACCTCCTGGCATAGAAGGATTCGGCTACATCGTACAAACCATGCGAGCAGCCATGAAGCCAGCGGCAAGTTTTGACGGCAAGACAGCCGTAATCAATTTCCTGGAAAAGCTAGACTCCCACTTCATGCTATATCCAGTCCACGAATTTCAGAAAGTCGCTCTTGCTACCAGCGCTTTGAAGGGCCAAGCGCTAAGTTGGTTCAAGTGCATCGGAAAGAATCTCTTGGGGGAACCAGGAAGCCCCACATACACGTATGAAAATTTCAAGAATTCTCTAGTGAAAGCATTTCCCGTGGTGCGAGATCGAGCCAGATTGGAAGCTGAACTGTTTAGCCGATACCAAGAAAGAATAGAAGATTTGTCTAATTTTATTTTGAGGAAAATTCAAGTTTTCAAGCTTTTGTATGGAAGTCGCCCGGATCCTGAAATTATTCAAGTTATACTTCCTAGGCTACTGCCCCAAGTTCAAGATTTCATCGAACTAAGAAATCCAACAACATTAGACAGATTATTTGAGCTCGCGGTACAATTTGAAAGCCGAAGAACAGCCGACAACGAACGACGACGCCAATTTGAGCGAAGAAGTCAGTGGAGTTCGCCAAGACCGCAGCAAAAGCAAAATCAAAGTTACGGGAATAAGGCGAAGCAATGGCCGAAGAAAGATGTGTCTCCTAAAGCGAGCGGCGAACGAAGGGAATTTAATAGAAGAACAAGCAAAGATTCCGAGGGCAACCAGAAGAAAAAGAATTTAAACTAAGAGGGATTTCTTCGAGGAAGGTGAAGAAGTCCGAAGCAGCGCAAAACCCTTCCAAAATCAATTTAAACACCGTGGTCGTTAAGAATTTGAGTTTGCCGAAGATTGAAGTTCTAATCAACAACATACCGGCGACAGCCCTCTTGGATACAGGAGCCCAAAGCAGCTTCGTATCGGAAAGATTCTTTAAGAAGCACTTTCGACGTTACAGAATTTTTAGTGCAAGAGACACGGATGTCATAGCGGCCCAAGGAGAAAAATGTAGCTGTTTAGGAAAAGTACCATTGTTCGTGCGTATCAACAACGAACAGGTAAGAATCCTGTTTTATATTGTGCGTAACCTGCAGACTTGTATTATTCTAGGTGTGGACTTTTTTAGTTTGGCAGAAGCAAAAATTGATTTCAAGGGGGGAGAACTAACATTAAATATGAAGCCAATTGAAGCGAAGAATGATAAGCCCCCGCAGCTGGACTTGGAACATTTACAAGCAGAGGAAAAAGAGAAAATCCAAGGTCTGGTAAGTCACTTTGCGAATTTATTTAGTGATGTACCAGGCTTTACGCAGGTGGTGAACCACGACATTGACACGGGGGACGCTCAGCCAGTTAGGCAAAAGCCATATAGATATGATAGGACAAAAGAAGAAATAATTGAACATCATATTAAAGAGATGTTAAAGAATAAAATCATCACGCCAATTTCTAGCAGTTATGCTAGCCCCGTTGTCCTGTGTAAGAAAAATAATGATTACCCGATTACGCACCCGAAGCGGTGGCGTTTTGCTATAGATTATCGCAAGTTAAATTCAGTTACAAAATATCCTGTATATCCGTTGCCGATAATTGAAGAAATTATTCGAAATATTTCGTCTACAAAATACATGACTACATTAGATCTCACGAGTGGCTATTTTCAGATTGGGGTAAAACCCGAGGACGTACACAAAACCGCGTTCATAACGAAATCTGGTACGTACGCATTTCTTAGAATGCCGTTCGGATTATCCGGCGCGCCGGCAACGTTCCAAAGATGTATGGACATCGTCTTAAGACCAGTCCTTGGTAAAAGCACTTTCATATATTTAGACGATATTATAATTACGAGTAGTACTCTAGAACAACACTTACAAGATTTAAGAAAAGTATTTTCATTGTTAAACGAAGCTGGTTTAAAGATAAATGCGTCTAAATGTAAATTTGCCGCAAAAGAGTTACGTTATTTAGGATTTAAAATTTCCCAAAAGGGAATCGAAACGGATCAGTCAAAAATAGTAGCCATTAGAAATTATCCTGTTCCTAAAACAGCGAAGAAATTATCGTCGTTTCTCGGGATGTGTTCATATTACCGGGCTTTCATTAAAGACTTTGCAAAAATAGCTGAGCCACTGCTAAAGTTGAAAAGAAAAAAAGCTAGGTTTTCGTGGTCAGCAGAAGCCAACTTGGCGTTTCAAAAATTGAAAGACGCATTGACTCAAGCTCCCGTCTTAAAATTTCCAGAAGGGGATAAAGGATTAGAGATTTCAGCGGACGCTTCAGATTTCGCGATTGGTGCAGTGCTTTCCCAAAATGGTCAGCCCGTGGCTTTTTTCAGCCGAACATTAAATGAAACCCAAAGAAACTATTCCGCAACAGAGAGAGAAACTCTCGCAGTGTTAGCATCAGTACAGAAATTTCGTGTGTTCTTTGGAAGTTCTCCAGTAACTGTATATACCGACCACGCGGCGGTCACTAGACTCTATTCTGGAAAAAATTTATCACCCAGATTAATAAGGTGGGCTCTCAAATTACAGGAATATAACCTAATAATTAAACATACGCCGGGAAAGGAAAATGTTGTGGCAGATGCTTTAAGCAGAATTAACTTAGATGAAAATGGAAGTGTAATTAAGATAGCCATGTTAACATCCAAAGTATTAGATTCTCGTGAAACAGTAATAGCCGAACTCAAAAAAGATCCGGAGTTCAAAAATATATACAATTATTTGGCCGACCCTGAGAATTTCAATCATCCGGATATTGTGCCGATAAGAAATAGGGCCGAAAATTACGAATTAATTGACGGACTGTTATTCTATACGAAAGCTACTAATGAGAATCATGAATATAGACCGGTTATCCCAGCTAGCATGAGGTTGAATGTATTAGAAGAGTTGCATGATTGTGCCATTTCGGCTCATTTAGGTATAAGAAAAACTGTTCAGAGAGTTCGCGAGGCAGTTTTCTTTCCAGAACTGCAAAAGTTTACTAGGGCGTATGTCCAGTCGTGCCCAACATGTCAATTAAATAATTATGTTAATTTCCGCCCGGCCGGGTTCCTAAATAGTATTAAATCAGAATTCCCAAATCAAATAATAGGCATCGATTTACTTGGACCTTACCCTCGAAGTAAAGTTAATAAAAGCCGATATCTTTTAGTTATAGTGGATCATTTTAGCAAATGGTTAGAGTTAATTCCGTTAAAACGCGCGTCTGCAAAAATTGTAGTAGATTCAATTCTAAATAAGTATATTTTAAAATACGGGGCGCCCCTAAAAGTTATTTCAGACAATGGTCCTCAGTTTGTTAGTAAAATGTTTGAGGAAATGTGTGCAAAACTGGGCATACGTCATCTAAAGATGGTCCCGTATCGTCCGCAGTCAAACATAGCGGAACGGGTGAATAGAAATGTAGTGAAAATAATTCGTAGTTATGTGAAAAACTATCACTCTACCTGGGATAGCCATATAAATGAATTTGCATTTGCACTTAGGACCGCCAAACACGATACTACACAAAAAACACCCGCTGAACTCTTCTTAGGAAGAAAGATCTTGACCCCCCTAGATAAACTGTTCTTTGTACAGGAAAGGGCAGAAGAATTTAAAATGAGTGATATACAAAAGTTAATACGGGAAGCGACGGAAAATATAGAAATGGCCCAAAGAAAACAGAAATTGTACTATGACCTAAAAAGAAGAGAGGTCAAGTACAATGTGGGAGATGAAGTGTTGAAGATTAAACACAACTTGTCAAATGCCCCAGAGGAAAAGGTGGGGAAATTTTTTCCGCGTTTTGAAGGCCCGTTCACAATTGAACAAATTACGGGGGCAGTGGTTATATTAAAAAGAAATGATGGTCAAACGCTCAAAGCGAATGTGGACCAAATAAAACCGTTCTATAATCGCAGCAAAATGGCTGTATTTAAAGATTCGTTTCAGGATCCGAGGCAATCGACTAGCCAGGAAGATATACGTCAGCAAAAACAGCAGGAACCAGCTACAACGGCATCGAAATGTCAGAAGAAGAAAGCTCCCCCCCAACAAAGAAATAAGAACCAAAAAGGTGGTTTCAAAAGAAAGTCTCACGATGCAGGTGAACAAATCTACGAACGGAATTACGAGCGCACCAAGAGAAGAAAGCAGAATGGGCAAGGGAAGCCCAATGTATCCAAAAGAACTGTGGAATCATCGGACAGGTGCCTGAGAAGCAAGAAACGTCGATTGCAGCCTGAGAATCAACTTCCCGAATACAGCAGGAACCAGGACAAGCAACGAGCAAGGGCCCAGGAGAGAAGGGCCCAGTCCACCAAACGTCCAGCGGAGCAACCTCCTCTACAAAGGAAATTGCCGAGGATACAACGACGGAATTTCAAAAGAAAAAGAGACGAGCAGGCTCCGAAAGAACAACGAAAAACGAGGAAACTGAACCAGGCCACAACTTACTCAAGTTTTAAAGATTGGGCCAAGAAAAGGATGGACGATCATAATAAGATAAGTACAATTTCGTATTCAAAAGTTTAGTTAATTTTTGAGTATACTGCAAGTTGCAGGGCTGATTTTACCTCAAGCGAGGTTGACTTTTACGCCAAGTGAGCGATAAGTCCTCATATGGAAAGTAAAATGTTTTGTTAAAAGAAATTGTAATTTTCAAAGATTTAAAATCACTTAATGTTTTGTAAATAGATTAATTCTGTAAAAGCAATGAATTGCTGAAAAGAATATGTTAACTAAATGATTTTGTATGACGCTTTGTCTAAAGACTTGTAAAATGTCTAGAATGAAAATTCGGAAAATTGAAAAACACGATTTAGTCTGTAGACTATTAATTCAATGTAATTTGATATTTCAAGAAAGTACCTTGAGAAAGGAATAGGAAGCACTTGCTGTAAGCTTAGAAATTTAACCTATATTTCTGTAAGCTTAGAAATTTAACCTCTATTTGCATTTCAGGATTGCTATGAAATTGTTAATGTGTTATGAAATGTAACAAATAATATTATGCTAGCAATGCACGTTAAGTGCAATATTAATGTGAATGTTGTGTGCAAACTGCGAATTTGTATGCATGAAAAGTTAAAGATTGACTATTTTAGAATGCAAGTGTTAATTAGGCTCTCCACCAAATACACTTAAAGTGTTAGACATAAAGCTAGTGAGAACCTTAGGATTAGCTGGTTATAGGGCGTTTTTTTCAGGTCTCGTATGTCAAGTTCTAACTAATGTTAGTCGATTGTAGGTGGAAGAGTTGAACACCCCCGAACACATAAAAACCCGCAATGGCGGTTTGCTTTACATCCAACACCGGTGAGAGAGCATACGGGGGAAGAATTTAATTGTGCTTGAATGATAATGTGTGTGTGCAAAATTACACAGAAAAAAAAAAATAAGGATTTGTACCACTTAGAATTATTCTGTTATTATGTCATACTAAAGTTGTTTTCCTTCCAGATTTTGCTGGAAGGAGTAAGACTGTTTGAAGAATAAGACTTGAAAAAAAAAATGTTGAAGATTGTTGTTCCAGAAAATTTCGTCTGTATTTTACACAAACATATATTGCCTTGTAAGAGTTGGCCTAAGTTTAGAACAGTGAAATTTTCGACTATTTAGAATTGCTAGTTTTCAACATGGTCCGTTTGGACCAAAGTAGTTTAACTATCGCAATTCTGGCGGGAAGTTTGTAAGGTTTTAGTTAAACTAACCAAGTTTATTTTAATTTAAATCTTTTCTATCTCCTCTCTGCTTCAACTTCCTGTCAGAAGAAGCGCGCGTTTTTAGCTTATGCTAATTTTTGAAGTTCAGCCAAGCACTATTTAAGCCAGAGGTAGAAACCTCTCGGTGTGTGAGAGCTTTGCCTCAGATCACGGTCACGCTGCTCAACGTTCGCCTGACCAGCTAGCAGTTTAAATTTATAAGCCATAGTGCTTACTACGTGATTGCATTGTAAAATAAATTAAAGTGCGGTAGTATTTAGTATACCTTGCTACGCACCCTTTTCGGTAGAGGCCAATCTCCGCGAATTGCTCTGCGAAGCAAAGTTTAATTAAGTTCTATTTTAGGTTTAGTATTTAATTTTATTTGATTGTTAAATTCGACCAAAGTGTGGTCTGTTACGTTCTGTATCTCTCCCGAATTGGGAGGTTTGTTATTAATAGTGAATTAATAAAAGAGGATTTCAAATCCCTTCACGTGCAGTTATTCTCCAGCCCAGCAGTTACATCAGAACATAGCGTACCTTCCGCTCCCTGTTCCAGTTCAGGACTTAGAACATAAGGATAAGAACCCTTTACAGAATTTACCATGTTCTCAAAGAATACACACAGAATGTTAAGTCCTGACAAACTAAGTGCTTAACATCACTTTGCTGTTTTTGAATTCCTGAAACCAGCTGAGAAAACCTCTCATATTTAAAACTGTTGTTTTGAAATAGCAAATGCCAATATCAGAATTATTTTCATGGTGATATGTCGACAGGCTTGAAAAGGTAATCTGTTTCTGTTTGAAAATCTTGAGCAAAAAGAGATAATTTGTTTTCAAATGAAATAACTTCTAATATCGAAAAAAATTGTGTTTCCTTTTCTCTGTAGTTTTTGATTAAGCTGATTTAGATGAGATATAACATCTACCATGAAATAAAATTTTTTGATTCACTGATCGTTCGCTAGTTCTCGATGGTAAGCACACTTTTCAAGGAGAAATGCTTTAATTTCTTTTAATAAAGAGATATCAATTTCTGTTAATAAGGAGACATTTCCATTTTATAACCAACATACTTTATTATGCAGTAGATCTGCATACTCACTCTCCATTTCAACTAAAAATTCTTTAAACTGGCAATGATTAAGAGCTTTAGCTATAATAGAGTTGATCATCTTAATTACCAATTCCATAACTTTGCAAATTTCTTCTGGAAATGTCTGTGCACAAAGTACTTCCTGATGAATAATATAACGGTAAGTAAGTATTTTGTGACTGGTGTTTTCTTTCAAAATAGCAACAAACCTCTTTTTTTCACCAGTCATACTTTTCGCCACATTTGTTGCAATTGAGACAATGTTCTTGAGTGGAATATGTTTTTCAATGCATCTAATTACAGTATTTGCTATATCCTCTCCACTGGTTTGACTTTTGTGTGGCAATAATCCTAAAGTTCTTCTTTGGGACCTGTAGAGGAAAATGAATCGTACAAAAAGTAAAACTTGCACTGCATCATTTATGTCACAAGACTTGTCAACTATTATTGATAAAGCTGAAACCAATTTAAGATCTTCGTCTTTCTGGTTGGTTATATTTGAAGACATTTTGACTGTTCTATCTTTCACAGTTTTAGCAGACAATGGTAACTCTTTAATTTTTTTAGAATATCTTCTTTATTCTTAAAATCTCAAAATAGCTCTTCTGGAGTGATGAAAAATGAGTAATGTTTTCGCTGGGAATCGAACCACAGACCTCTCGATTACGCGTTGAGCGTGCTGACCGCTACACCACGAAGGCGTGCGAAGAAAGAAGGAGAAATACCTTATATACTCCCTCTTTTGAAGGGCGACTGGGCTTTTGGGAACCTAAATAGCCAATTCCCGGTGGTAGAAAATCATCATCCACCACCTTTTTAGTTCTAATGCCAGTGTAGAGACATTAGGTTATTTCAAAGCAGGAAATGAAAAAAATGAGATTATCATAAATTAAGGAAAAATCACAAAAATAGCAGTAACGCCCTCAAAAAAAAAAAAAAAAAGCCAAAACATGTAAAATTTGGATATGTTGCCAAGTAAGAGTAGCTGAGTAAAACTGCAATATGCAAATTAGTGGCGCTGCACTCAGAATACGTTAACCAACTCATACCTTAAAACTCATTCATTTCATAATATCTTAAAACTAAGATCAAAACAGTTCATGGAATGTGAATAATAAAATTAGAGGCTCATAACATCAAGTGATTGTATTATTAGAATCTTAAAATTCACGATTTTAAATGTATGAAAATAACTGCTAACCTGTTTTCTAAAACCATTTTAAGGATCCTATTTTAAATTGCTTTATAAATTGTTGCTAACCTGAGCTTTAAAACAAAGAATAATTAAATCAAACATTTTGATATTTTCCATGTTTTCAAATACCAAGTTAATACTTTTGTGTGTTGACATGTGAGTATAAACTTTATGAATAAACATGCCAGAAGAGCAAAAAAAATTAACCAAAAATTTTGAACCTTTTTAGCAACTCCAAGGAGAAACAGGTTTTTCAAGTGTAAATAAATATCTAGAGCAAATCCAGATATCTGCATCAGTTTACATTCCAGAAATAAATAATACAGTGAACATGAAAAAAGAGGGTTTGCATAGTATCCCATTAAACGCGAAAATCTGAAAGTTGGGTATTATCGAAACATAAAAGTTGGCAGAGATCCAGCCAAAGTTGCGCCACACATGCCTGCAGAATTCTAAAGGAACTGACAGTTCTGTATTTACTAAACAATCAGTATTCAATTCTCTTATCATTTTATGCTTTGTGAAAAGGCTTTTGTTGATTTCTAATATTTTGTTTGGCACTCCCATTTTATCCAAAGCTCTGTTTAGAATGCTATGTGTCCAAACTACCATTTGGTAACTGTTCCAGTCTACTGTTTTGTTGGCTATATTCAATTGACAATACCAAATTTTAATAGTAAGTACCCGTCACCCAACACCTAACACATAAACAGTGCATGCATGCCTCAGACTTTTTTTTTTCTTTTTTCATTTTCTAATAGAAGACAGGAAACATAATTAAGTTACTTGTGCATTGCTGTTTTAAAGTTTACGATAGAGTAAAAAGGTTTAAAATATCTGTATTTTTATTAAAATTTTATATAAAAAATTTTAGCAATTAAACTAAACTGAACTCTCAATTGGAAAGCCAATTGTACTGAAATTTAACTTCCTATTGTTTGTTTCATATATTATTTAAAAATGATATTTTATAAGCATTTGCAATTACTTTTAGTGTAAAAATGGAAAAAAGATGAAAGCTCCACTTCATTGTCCAGTGTCTGGTTGTCTCTATTCTTCTGGCTCAGAGAGATATTTTACTGAAAAAAAGTTTTTAAATCAGGTGAATATTATAAGTTTTTTCTTTGTTTTATATGCTTGATAACTAATTAATAACAACTCATTTTTTGAGACTATTCTTTTCCATATAAAATTTTATGAATTTGTTATGAAACCTTAATTGTTTACTATAGTTTCATGCATAGATAATAGTTTAATGGTAATTAGAAACTCTTTATTGTTGAAAACAGCCATAATGAGATTACAAATTAGTGTTTTCAACATGGGGAAGTAATCAATACAAATAGAAGTATTTACTGCATGTTATTTCGGATTATGTTGTAATAACCTTTTTTGAAAAGAATGCTGTAATACATGTTTGTGCCACAGTGGTGGAAGTAATGAAGTTGTTATCAGCAACTCTAGGTGTAGGACTGTTAGTATGCCGTTTTACTGATGAGCTTTCTTGCTTTACTTGTTTTTATGAGCCAAGTCAGATTGCTAATTAAATGTAACTGTATGGGTTTTTTGCTGTTTGAAACATGCTAATAAAAACACCATTTTGTAATTAAATTAAAAGCTTTTTGTCACACTATTAAAATGCTTTTTAAACTTATCTAATGTTTATCTAGTTAGATTTTAGAAGTATTAACGGTTTACAATAAGCATAAAGTATTAGTAAATGCCTTTCAACAGCGATGATAGTCATGGGGATGCTATTTTCAAAGCAATTATTTCTTCTGTGCTATTTAAATGTGGATGGATAGTTAAGTGAGAGCAGTAAAATTAAAATTGCATGCAGATATGACATTAATAACTAATATTTTAATGATAAAAATGATGATAATGTATTAAATTTTTTTTTGGAAATCCACCAACTAGTAAATAACCAGAAACAAAAGCTGACGAAAATAGATTGGCATCTGGATAAAATAATAAAACTTTTAAAATTATTTTCTGTACTTAATAATAATAATAATAATAATAATAATAATAATAAAGGACATTAAAAGGTATTCTGTAACATGTGAGCAGTACTGATTGAAAAAAGCAAATATGAATTTCATCAGGAATTCATATTTGCAGAAATCTAAAAATTATCAGATGATTTCTGATAATTTTTAGATGAATCATCATCAGAAATTTAAAAATTATCTTATTCAAAAATTACCAAATTCTTAATCTTTTGTTCTCACTGCATTTAAATATTTAACTTAAAAATTTGATAAACATTATAAAATACACTAAGCAAAAAATACAAAATAAATTTATGTATTCAATATGCAAAATTTTTTAAGGTATATCCTAGCAATTTTAGGGGAAGATAGATCACTGTGAAGGTCATACACTGAAAATAACTTCCTTTGTTTACTTCTATGTGATATGCATAGAATAGCATACTGTAGTTTTGAGGAAGTGTTATGAAACAGAAAACTCAATAGATTCAGAATGTTCATCAAAAATAAAACATGTTTTTTGATACATCAGCTCCTTCTGAGTGATGAATAGCAGACCAAAAAACATCTTATTTTAAATGAAAAAAATGTAGAAAATATTGTAGAGAGTATCATGAACACCCATAGCATCCCATTGTAATAAGGAATGATAAAGGAAGTGGAGTGAAAGTTGACTTGTTTCAAGCCTTAGGTTTGGGCCATAATGTCCACTCCATACATTTTTACCTTCATGGTAACCATTTGTGTATAGTAAACAATTTGGGTGTATTAGCAATCCCTCTGCCATGTTTCATGTGTCGCTTTTATAATTTGCTTAAGGGATATTGTACCTAAGAGCTGGATAAAGGAAATAAAAACTATTTAAAACTGAATGAACCAGTAAAATTAGCATTATTCTCTTAAACTTTTTTTTTTAACCTTGAGTTCAAATTAAAATGTAATTAAAAAAAGGATGAGAACCTGAAATTAGAATTTAAAGTTTAATCAGTCTGTTATCACTTCAAATTATGAGATATAATTATGCATTTTAATGTCTTTTTAAAAATTGTGCTTACTGCACAATTACTGCTCTGGAAAGCTCAGGAAATGTCAAATGCTGTGTAAGTAAAAATTCTGGATAGTTAGAGCATAAAAAAATGCATTTCATCCTAGAAAAGCAAAATGAATGGAAGAAAAACTCCCAGCCTAAAGTAATGAGGGGGGGGGAAGAAAGAAAGGTAGATTATTTATTAAGAGCTTGAATATTTGATGTTATATAAGATTTTGAAAAAAATGGATTTCAAACATAGAAACCAAAAGTATTTTTGTAAGCCTTAAATATACAAAAGTAAAGCATTGTAACTGATTATGAAATCCGAATAATGAAAAGTTTGTGAAGATTCTGTCAAACTGCACCAAACATTCCTACAAATTTTAAAAGAACTGATCTCTCTTTATTTAATTACATAATCAAGAAATACAAGTTATGTATATGGCATATAGAAATCTCTTAACTGCTTATCATAATTTTTTGTTTCGTTGCCATTGTTTATTCATTTTCAAATAACTTTGCTTATTGTGCTCGTTAATTTACTTTTTTCTGGGTGCCAGAATCCCGTAATTTTTAAAATACTCCAACACTGCTTGTTGTTCAGTTGATGGTGGGTCATAAATTTCAATCAGTTTTTTTTTTCAAAATGTAAAGGGACAAAACATAAATAGCAGTTAATTTATATCCTCCCCCAAAACTAAACCGGCTTATTAAGAACAAATTGAGTTTGCATAAAACTGAAATGAAGATCTTATGATTGTATAGTGATGTGGACTTTATTATGGCTTTACAAATCTCTCATTTGCTTATTTTTTAGAAATCTAAAATTTTAATATATTCTGGTTAATTGGACTTTAAAGCTGGAATAGAAAAAATGAAGAAATTATTCATGATATATACAGAGATAAAGTTTTGAGCTACCTCAGGCCACCACAAATCTTTTAAATAGTGTTTAGCATTTCGCTGTTGGTCATGTGAGTTTGTGTGACAGTTAATGATGTCATAGAAATAGATTGTACCCATATGCTGACTTACTTATGGTAAGGAATATGATTTAAAAGAGGTAATGAAAGATTATTATGTTAAACACATTGATTACTAAGCCTTTAAGCATAAAATTTAATGACTTTGCGCCAGCGCCTGTTCGGCACTAGTTATCAAATTATTTCTGCAATGCTGCATTATGCGTTGGCACGTGGTATTTAAAAATGATTCAAAATAAGTAATGGTATGCATTATTTTTGTATGAAAATATATGCCAAACAAATATATATATATATTGGAAATGAACTTATTATAAGATAGTTATAATGATATTATTGCCATTCAGAATATTATTTGTGTATGGTCTCTGCTTGAAATGAAACTTTCTTTTCATTCCAAACCACATACATTTACAACTAGTTTCTAACCTGCATGCCACGGCAATGCCAGCATACATATTCAAAACGTAAGTGAACTTACAATAAACAATGAAATGCTGCTTTTCTTGCACCAAAGCATGACTGGCACTCCAGACATCATCCCACACTACACGCCAGAGTGTGATAGGCTCTTCAGCAATAATGCCAAATGCACACCAGTATGTGGTCGGCAGTGAATGTGTTAAGGAAAGAATGATCTGTATAAATGGGACATATGTATTGTGTGATTTTGAGTTAGCAAAATTGAAAATATGATGAGTAGATTTGCTGGTTGGACATATTAGATGATAAATTTTATAGTGGGAGGTATCAGATAGATTTAGAAGTGGGAGGTATCAGATTTAGTAGCGGGAGGCATAGTATGATAGAGAATGAAAATCATCTTTATCCTTTAGTGGTTGCGAGATAAGCAATTCTTTCTCTCCAAATATGGGGCGATATCTGTCTGTCATAAATTTATAATGCTATCTGCATTTGTTTGTGCCCACTGCAATGCATAACTCGAATGCAAGCTGAGCTTGTTGATGACCATGAAAAGGTTAATAACTGTTGTCATTTGTATCTGTCAGATCACTGCAGCTACTGTTTCTATGACTGTCCAGCTGTGTGTACAGTTACAATCTACCTTGCAATCAAAGAGTTAATATTTGTCTTGTGCTTTGATTGATATGAAAGGTTTGGAACATAAAAAATATGCTTGATTGCTTAAATTAATGTATTTTGCAATTAAATTCATATTTTCTGTAGTTCCATAAAATAATGCTGAATGTTGTATTTGATCTTCATGTTTTTTATGAAAGGGAAATCTTTATTTGATTAATTTATTTACTCTCTAAACCAGAGATTTCCAACCTTTGCCTTGCAGCGACCTTTTTGAAAGAATGATTTTCTTCATTGACCCTTTAAATTTTTTTATAGCATAAATAATTGCAGGTAAATAAATTAAAAAAAAAAGGACTAAAAATTATAAACAAAAGTTAAAAAAAAAAAAAAGCAGTTTCAG
>KK119631.1:231408-293704 GCA_000611955.2 Stegodyphus mimosarum
AAAAAAAAAGCAGTTTCAGTAGATTTACGTTTTATTATTTTTTACTTATTATAATTTTCAATTTTACAAATGCAAATAAGTTTTCAGAAACAAAATAATTGATTGTAATTGCACAGATGTGCGATTTTAATTAATTTGATAGCTGCATGTGATATGCTGATGTTATTTTTTTAATATTTTGTTAAACTTTCTTAATTCATTCTTAACTCATCTCTTTCAAAAATATTCAACCTGTTTTCTGTTTTTCATAATGTACTACTGATGTAACTAAAGCCTGCTTCCACTAGGTAAAAAGAGAGAGAAGTAGATAACATTGGTTCAGTAACAAATTTTATTTAAAAATATTTCTCTCAGATGCCTTTTAAATTAAAAAAAACAACGTAACCACATGTTTTGAATAAGGAGATTTTTTATGATATAATAAACAATTAATTATAAATTTTGTTACTTTTTAGTCCAAAGGGGCTTTGTCCCGGAAGGACTTTTGTTTTCGTTTTGCGATTTTGCGTTGGAAACATTAAATATTGGTTCACTTTTGAAACTGTTAAGAAATTAAATAATGAAGAATGTGCATTAATGTATCTATGTTTCTTGCATTGTGATAAAACAATGGTACCTAGAGCCATCAAATTTTGAATGATGTAATCCTGCTGTGAATATGGGCATCTGGAAGCCCAAATTTGAAATTTGGAAATTGTTTGTTCATTTCATATTTTGTAAAACTTTAATGAATTTTTGATTAAGAAATTCAAGGATTTCAAAGTGAGCAATGGCAATGTTGAACAGAAAAAACATTTTTATCTCCAGCACATGAGACTGTGTATAGGAAATTCTAAAGATATGCTCAGTTTAAAATTATTTTGCAATATTGTTCTTTAACTGAATTTTATGGTTTAAGTTTGAAGAACATGATATTGAATAAATAAAGGTAACACACAAATTGTTAAAAAAATGCCCCTTTGAATGTAATTTAAAATTTGAAACCTTTCAGACTTTCTTTTTTCTTTCTTTCTTTCTTTCTTTTTTTTTTTTTTTTTATATTTAGTGGGATCTTTATAATGGCCATCATTTGCCAGTGCATAGTTACCTATCAACTCTTGGTCATTATTTACTCCTTTTAAAATTTCATGACCTCACATGGGCCATTACCGACTTTGTTTGGAACCACTGCTCTAAACAGTATTAATATGCAGGTATAAAACCAAATGACTGTAAAGTGGGATACTCGTATCCAGTGCAGTGGAATCCTGTACTGACACTTAAGTCTGTATTGCATCATAGTGCAAGAAACAGAGAAATGTTTTAAAATGTTAATGGGCTTGCAGCGACCTTAAGAAAATGTTAATGGGCTTGCAGCGACCTATCCATATTTCTCTGAGAGCAGAGAAATATGGATAGTTAATAGGCATGAGTTTAAAATGTTAATAAAAATGTTATTGGGCAGAAACTATAGGACTGTTTTTAATTAACTTATGAAGAACTTGGAATTAAAATTAGGAATAGAGAAAGAGGTATATTTTATAGAATTAAAGCATATTGCCATAGTTGGAGCCCAGTAATTCTGGATTTTGTGTGGTCCAAATTCATTTTATAAGTTAGATATTTGTTACATCATGAAAGGCAAACATATTGAGTATTCATACGTTAAGTGAGAAACTTTGAACTCTTTAAATTTCCACACTATAATTGCCATTAACTATATTATCCTATTATCCATTAACTATATTTCATTCATTCTACCACTTTCATTCATTCTACCACTTCAACATTCTACCACTTTCATTCATTCTACCACTTCAACATTTTGTTTTGAACATTGTGCTATAATCATTAAAAATATTATGGCTTATCCTATATATAAATTAACATTCCATTAACATAAAAGCTGTGGTTGTTATTGAGTTTACTATGCTCAGTAACAACCAGACAGGGTTGCCACGCTACCTGGAAAACTGGAAAAAGTCAGGGAATTTGAAAATTGACCAAAAAAGTCAGGGAATTCAAATATTTTAGTCCAAATCTGGAAAAGTCAGGGAATTTCATACAGCAATCCCCTCAAAAAGCGAGTTTTGCACCAACGCTGGAAGTCGATTACTTTCTTGGGGTGTGATAGTATCACTCGGGCAGCTGGCATAGAGCCAGTTCTTGCAGCTCCAAACAGATTGTCTTTTAGAAAGGCAGAGCAAGTTTCCAGTAACTTTGGTTCCCAGTAACCTCGAGAATCGAAATACTCGCATGCACATGTGCAGTGCATGTTGAACTAAAGAAAATATGTATTCTTGTATCAAACAAAATCGGTTTAATCCTAGTATAACGTTATCATGGAGGTTAGAATAGCCTCCGTGTATGGTACACATGGGATTTGGCGACATTATGCTAAGCAGCAAACAGGCCATTTTGGTGTTGGCAGCAATTTTCAAAATCATGCCAAGACCGTAGCGTATGCAGTAAAAGTCCAGAAATCCGTAATGTTCAGTGGACTTTCATTCTCCTGTTTGAGTGGTAACCCTGACCAGAGCAAATGTTAAAAATCAGATAAACACATTTTAAAGTTTTAAATAAATTTAATCTAAAAGTCCATTTTATGGTAATTGCTGAAGCCAGTGATGCAAAAGGATATGCATGTAAATAATGGTGAAATTGAGAGTTGGAGTTATATAACTAAATTAAATAATATTTTAAATTAATAAACATGCCTTATTTGCAATGGAAATTTCTTAACTTTGAAACAGTCTAAAAATGTTACATGCCTTGCTATAATGGCTGTCTTGAAAACAAAAAAAGTACTAAAAGTTGTTTTTAGATAGATGGTTCATAATAATACTATCAAATGTCTTGGAATATTTTAATTTTTATCAACCTGTTGGCATACTAATTTTTTCACACTTTGTATATTATTTTTTCCCACAACCAAAGTTGATATATTTCACCATTTACTGTACTAATGAAAAATAAATATTTAGAAGTATTAATTTTATCTGTTATGTATAGTGGTGATGTATTGAGACTTGTAACATGAATTAAAAATTGCTTATAATCTGAATAAGGCTGACATTTTTTCATGAAAAAACCTGAAGCAAGGAAGTTTGGTGTTACTAGTCTTCCTCCCAACTTTTCTGTCTGTATCACTTTTCAAATAAAAGGATGTGCTACCAAATGTTATTACGATGTTTTAATTTTAAAGAAGCAATATAGCAAATATAAAAAAAAATAGTGCGGCAGTACAAATAAAGGATTTTGCTGCCAAATGTTACTAGCATGTCTAATTTTTAAAGGAATAATATAGCAAATATATAAAAAAAGGGTGAAACACTTTATCAAGAATTCTAAAGATGTGCCGTTTTTAAATATTTTGCTGTTGGATTTTATGTGGCATAAGTCAAAGAAAGTGATGTTTAATTAAAGCTGAAAAGACAAAAGTTAATAATAAAAGACAAAAAAAAAAGTTGCTGAATTGAGGAGAAAAGAAAAAAAAAATAATAATAATGAATAAATAATGCTAACAACAGTTAACATGATTTTGGGAATTCTATACACAGGTTTCTTTTAAAAATTTTGTGATTTCGTTATTAATTTTATGTGGCATAGGGGTGAAGAAAGTGATGTTTAGTTCTAAAGTTAAAAAGACAAATAAAAGTTGTGTAAATCATTTTGCTAAGAAAACTGAACACGGATATGATGAACTGAGAAAAGACTGGAAAAAGAAAGAAAGAAAAAAAAAAAAAAAAAAAAAAAAAAAAAAAGGAAAATGTATGACAAAACTTAACATTCAAACAGAATTTCTAAAAGTAAGTTGCTTTAAAAATTTTTATAATTTACTGTTGAATTTATGTGCATAAGTGCAAAAAAAGTAATGTTTAATAATAAAACTAATAAGAAAAAAAGTTTTGTTAGCAGAAGTGAGTCCAAGAGCAGCTTGTTAAACTGTGGGCAGCATAAAAAGACATTCTTGCCTGATGTTTAAATCTGAATCCTTTCAGGTTTTCTTTTCTTTCGTCCTTTTTCTTCTTTTTTTCTTTCTTTCCTCGATGAAATATGGCCCTTTTTTTTTTTAAGATAAGTGGACATGTCAAATTGTATATTATCACTGATTTTTGTGTCCTTTGAATTAAGTATTCTGTTTAATTGAAACAGTGAAGTTAGAGGTTTCTTATTTCTTTTTTACATTGCATTTTCATTTAAAATATTTTGTATTTTAAATAATTTATTTAGAATAAACTCTTAAAGGAAGTAGTGCATAGTGTAAAGTAGATTTCTAGGCAGTGTGTTATGTAACAAAAGATGTTTTTAATTTCTGGGTCTAAATATTTGAAAGGCCCATATCATTTCAAAAATTGTGAAATTTCAAAAATCAAATCAATTCCAAAATAATTTATTATAGTAAACCATAAATAGCTAGAAGTTCAAAATTATTTGTAATAAGCAAATCTTAAGTTTCATTTCCACCTACGAGGAGAAGATACTCCCATCAAATTCTTTAAAAATATATACATATATGTATATCCTTGTGTGTTTTTTTGTAGCCCAAACTATGAATAAATTATGCTGTTATCTGTCCTCTGAACCATGTTAGGCTGTAAGACAACAGCAGATTTTGGATTGTTTGGATCTTGTGGACTGTTTAGTTTTATAGGTTTTATTCTTCATGCTCATCCAAGAAAAAATGAAGTTGGGCAAGATCTGGTTGTTTTGTTGAGCCATTATCAATATCATTCAGGGAAGTAAGAACTGTGTTAATCTCCAAATGCACCACTGGCTTTGTGAAATTCTGAATGAAACAAGTTTGCATTTTAGTATTTATATCATTCTTTTAAATAAGTGGATCTAAAATGAACATTCTGTCATTATGTGCTCGAATGAATCAAACAGATTTTAGTGAAAAATATGCATTATAAAAATTCATGTAGTAAAAAAAAATCTGTATTATAAAAATTCATGTTGTATCGAAATCATAGAAATACATTTTTCTAGCAACATTTTTATTGAATGAAATGAGCTGTACTTGGAAATTATAATTTTAATTAATTTTTACATTTTGAATTTTTATTTCTTATTTCTATGTAGCATTTTACTAAAGTGCATGCTGAGAAGAAATATGCTTGTGTGAAGTGCAAAAAAAGTTTTGGCCTTGATTGGTGGCGAAAACACCATGAAAAGACTTGTGGAATTGAATGGAAATGCTATTGTGGTGTGAAATACACATCTCGAGAATCACTTCTGACTCATGCCAGAAGAACTCAGCATAAACTTCCTGATCATGTGATGTGCAATGATAAAATGTAAGCTGTGTAACTGTGTTTTTTATAACCATTTTAAATATGTTTTTAATATTGTTTTATTTTATTCAACTTTTGGTTTGTTATGTGTTGTTTGGCTTACATTCAAGTTTTTAATATACGAGCATTCATTCTCTTAAGTTTAAAAAAAAAATTATATACTATAATATACACTTAATTTACTGCTAATTGTACAAATTGAATGAAACACATACATGGGAAAAAATTAAAAATAGAATTTCTACACCATGAAAGAAAATTATGACTTCTGTGATTAATTGAAAACGTTAATCACTGACTGAAAACCAAACCTACTTAATTTCGTTCTCAGCAGCATAAATTATTCAGTCAACATGTGTTTCATGCATTTTTAATTTCTGCTAATGCTGTTCAATGGACGAGAGCTTTTCTAAGTAAATGAATTGCAACATATTTAGAAACAGTACCTAGGAACCGTAGAACCAATTTTCAACCTCAATGTCATTCTTCTTGAAACTTTTAATGTTGTATTTGCAAATACTTTCATCATTGATATATAGATATATTTTCTTATCATTTTTACATATTCTAATACAATGCAAAATGTTTTTTACTCGAAGCATACTACAGTACAAAGTCCAAGATCTGAAATTGCCGAAGTCCTGGCGATTCCAGATTTCAGAAATGTTTAAATTTTTAGATCATCATTTTAACCCAATAAAATGACATGGAGGCAGTGGGGCTTCATTTATTGTTTAGATTAGGTAAAAAACTGCTAACCCCCTCATAACCACTTAAAAACCGAACATATGATACTAGCCAACATCAATATGTTAATCAATTCATTATCAGTGGCAGGGGTGCCATTTTTTTAGCCAGCAGGTGTTTGACAGCAACATATCCGGAATCTCAGTTGGTGGAGAGAACAATTGCATTTAGGGCACCTGCTTTTTTCTTATATTCACCATTTCCAGACATTGTAAGAGAAGAATTTTTCTTGTGATTTAAATTATATTTATATATTTATTTACTTATTGTAGTGGAGGTCTTGATATTAGATCTTTCCGGGGTATTTACATATTAACACAGCCACGTTGTGCTAACTGGCAATTTAAAATTTTTGTGATTTTTTTTCGTATGATTTGTGCTTGGTATTCTCTTTTATGATGGCTGCTACAATGCAAAGTAGCTTAAAATTTTTAATAACAAGTAATAAATGAATAATTATAGAGTCATCCAGTTTGAGTATTTCAGATTTCTCTTTTGAACCAGATACTTTTGAACATTATTGAGCAATCTTTTGAGTTTCACTTCCACATATAATGCAGTTTGTTCTAGGATAGATTTAATAAATCTCTATGAATGTGTAATAAGACAACTGTGCCCAGTCTATAATCAGAAATCTTTAACAATGTGGATCAGTGTGCATGAGCTGGGATTTCAAAAAAATTATTACTTTAAAAAATTGCTTGCCTGAACTGAAAATTATTTCTGTAATATACTAAAATTATTGAAACAATTTTTTAATCTTTTACAATATGGTAATTGTATAAAGCAATAGCTCCTAACTGCTGATTTGGTTTCTAATTGGATAAACACATTTTTAAAACTCATTTATGATTAATTGAAAGACATATATGATGACAGTCTCTCCATTAGTTGGAGGAGTGTTTAGTCTTAGGGTAAAATAATGGGCGAATAAGCTGTAAATGCTCTATAGTGGGAATTTTCTTGATGTGAAATTTTTCATATTCAGAATATCTGCTAAATAAATTTCCTGAATTGTCAGATTTTAACTCAAATTCAGATTCCTTCATTTGTAACAGCATCAGATGATTTCTAACCAGTACTCTTATGGGTATTATTTTCTTCTTCAATTTAAAAAAAAAAATTTTGTAACTTGTTAATTTGTTTTTTCAATTTCCATACTTATTTATTTACATAGTATGTGTTATATAATTATAACACAAATTTAGATTCTTATTTAATGACAATTTAGATTTTATTTAATTTAATTCTTATTTAGGTGATAAAGATTTAATTCAAATTCTATAAGCTTTCATTATTTCTTTTTAGGAATTAACAAAAATTCATATTATCACTTTTATTTAGTTACTTGTCCCATTTAAAATACATTAAAGATCTCTGCTATCTGCTGCAGAGAAAAGTTAGATGCAGCTCTTTACTTTGGCTGGAATTGGTGTCATTTCATTGTCCTTTTTAATGGGCTGAAGATGAAAAAAATCGCACAATGAGAGATTTTGTAATAAAGTACATTCAACCTCTGTTTCAAGACCATATCATGCAAATAGGAATGGCATTTTCATTTAGCACTTGAGTGATTTCACTGACGTGATTAAAACAATAGATCGCAGTGCAGTAACCTTTCTGAAAATCAATATTTACGCTCATTACTGCTTTTCCCTTTACTTTACTGTTTGGCTGTATCATAGTACCATTGCGTTGTTGCAAATGATGTGGCCAATTTTTATGCCATTTATGTGACATTTGAAAAAAAAAAGTTAGTGTTTCTGGAAAGTGTGATGTCCTTCATTATCTGATAAACTGCTGCATCATTGGCAAAACATTTCCTGGACAAAAAAAAAAAGAAGAAAAAAAAAAAAAAGCTATCAGAAAAAATGGTAATTTTTTAGTGAAATATGAGGAGACTATGAAAGATCAGGTGCAGTTTTATATCCCAGATTATTAACTTGCTGTATGGTTGACACTTATTCACAAGTGCTAGTTCCTTAAGGTGAACTTTGTCATGCATTTGCTACATATTTGTGCAGTATCAAGTTGCATTTATTGTTGGTATTATTCACTACTCATCCCTTACATGATGTGAAACATCATGTAAGGGATGAGTAGTGAATAATACTAGCAGAAGACCCTAACGGTAAACAACATCTTTTTTGGATGCAAAATTGTTTTCAAGTCCTTCCTGGAATGTCTTTCACTCCAACGACTGTGACAAGTGCATATGATTATCGAAGAATATCTATTTCTCATTCATTGTCCGAATTGGTTGTAAGGTTTCTTCTTTATTTCTTCTTAAGAGAGAAGAGCTCACTTTTAACTGCCATGCTTTCTTTCTTTTCATCAGTGAATTTGTGAGGCACCCACTTATTTTTCTTTCATAGCCAAGTGCCATAAAATAGTTAAAAAGTGTACATTTAGCCCTTGGTAGTCTCTTGTATAGCTTCTTGAAAATCTTATTTGATTTCATTTTCTAATTATTTGAATCAATGCTGGGCAGTGGCCCTAGATTAATTTTATGGACTCAAATCTCTCAAGTGAAATTTTCATAACTAGTGGCAAGTGGATCTGTTTTAATATTTCTACCATCAAATACAAGATGGTTATATTTAAAGTTACTCTCTTTAGACCTATGTAGAGACTGTTCTGGTATACTTATTTTGCTGAAACTTTGTATATATGTTATATGGACCACAGGGAAAAGAAAACTGCAATAAAAAATAATAGTTTGAACCACCAAGTGAAGAAGGAAAAAAATAAAAAACACAAACTGGAAATAGAAAACTTTATTTAATGACAACATTTGTATGTTATAGCATGTTCAACTGTAGTGCGAAGTGTTTCCATATCAATTGCAGCAGCTTGTCATGTTATGCTTGCTTTCAGTTCAGGCATAGTCTGCATGCTTCCTCTATAGACATGATCTTTCAGTAATTCCCACAACCAGAAGTCACAGGGATTCAAGTCTGGAGAACGAGAAGGCCAGGCAGTCAGAAAACTTCTCGAAATCAACCAAATTGGATACAAAGCAGTGCTTTCACTGGTTTAATAGTGTGAGGTGGTGCAAAATCTTGCATGAAGACAGTAGTCTCTAAGTATTCTCATTGTTGTAAAGCAGGAAGGAAAATGACTTTCTGCTGAAGAAATGTGCAGTTGATGGAACATCTTTTGTGTGCTTTGAGGAGTATTCTAAAAAAAAAAAGGAATGAAGAATGAAATCAACAGTAAAACCACCTTATAGTAATGCAGTCAGGATGTAGAGACTGTTCGTGCACAACATTAAGACTTTCAATATCCTACATGCGACAGTTCTGAGTATTAACTTTTCCATCTAGAGTAAAATGTGACTCGTCTGACCACAGAATGCTCCAAGGCCATTCATTATATGCAGCTGTTCTGGCCAAAAGAAGGTCACCAAAAAATCGTTGTGTTTGTCCAAGTCTGCAGGAGCAGTTGTTGTAGACTTTTATGGATACCACTTTACAAATGATCGCATTTCCTACTGTCCAAGGGAGAGACAAATCATGAAAGCACTTGTCAAAGAATTTTGGGAACTGAGCGTTCTTCTGACTATGGCAAGAGCTACTTTCCTACAGTTTCATTTGAAATCCATTTCCATCATGTTGCTCATAACACACGCAACTCGCTACTCTCCTCAGATTTAGTAATCATCTTTTTCAAACCCTGCTTTGGTATACGCCCTTTTCATAAGTCTTTCAACTGTCAATATTCTTGCAATGCAGTTGAAAAATTACTGGTAAAACAACTTCATCAGTAAATTCGATCTTTCATCTCTAAAGGCATGGAGAAGAATGATTTTATGGCATTGACTACTAGCTTTTTAAAACACTTGAAATTTGCTTAACATTCTTTCCAGATTGCATGAAAAATGTCATCAGTTGGTCGAAATTTGAACTATTATTTTTATTGTCGTTTTCTTTCCACCTTGGACCATATCATGTATATAGGAAGTTTCAATGCAATAAGTTCATCAGAATAGGCTCTGTGTAGATCTTAAGATCTTAGTAGGGTAACTTTAATTATAACCACCTCATACTTTATTAATATTTTTTACTGTAGTTCTAAGGACTGTAGTTTTTTTACTGTAGTTCAATGCCATCAAAAGGAAACAGAATTTATATCCTTGTTTAATAGAAGTGAATCATTAGAATTCAAATATGCACTTCCACCTGAAAAAATATTAAAATGGGGCATGTCAGCTGCAAATGTTAGACTAAGTTTATTCATGCTTAGCTCATACGTGAATTAATGTGTTGTGAAACAAGTCTACTAAATTCATGTGATAAAACTTTAAATGGATGTGCATAAATGACCAAAGGCTACATATGTTGCCAGAAAATAAACAGATTTATGGAGCCTCAGATTGAACAACTTGAGGAATTTGGCAAAAGATACAGTGTAGGTTGACTAGACCATTATCATCATTAAATGAAGAATGCATTGATCAATTTGAGTAGTCAGATGGATGTTATCTTTTCAAAATATATTTATTGTAGAAATAATCACAAAAGCATATATTGAAAACTGGATGTGTGAATATGCTGTTCCACATCCTGTAACTCTGGTAAAAGAAATGCAATTTCAATCTGAATTCTCCAAGTCCTAATATCATATGGGACATTGAACTTCAGAGTGTAGTAGGATCCTTCATGCTACCTTGATTATAATGGAAAAATCAAAAGACTATTCAGGTCCCAAAAGCCACAGTTAATGCTTGAAATCACACAAATTATTTGAAATATTGCCAGTGTTACTGTTAGAGCTATGTACAGCAGTGTTATAACTATACCAGTTACTCCAATTACAAAAATTTCGAATACTGTGAACGGGCTGGATGCATGGGGCGTTTTTATGGTTTTCTTCATGTGTAAGGTATATATGAGCCAGTTTCTGTAGAAAGTCCTCCATGAAGGCGTCCCTCTCCTTAGCCCTTGAGGCTTTGCCATAATACATAAACCAAACCAAAATGAATTGCACAAATAGTCTGTGATAAATTTATTAAGTGCACCTGTAGACTTTTTTATTGAGCTTAGGGATGCATTGAAATAGGTACTTTTACAAACAAATTTAAGAAGGAAACTACACTGCAAAAACAAATGGAGCTGTTAAAACTAATCAAGCTTTAACAAATAACAGAAACATTTTTATTTTTAAAGTCATCATATACTTTGTCAGAGTCAGTAAATGAACCATTTGAACCTTATTGTGATGCATCATTACTTGCTATAAGTAGAAATGATAAATATTTTACAGTTAAAGACAAAAATGCTAACATTTTTGGTACATTGCAACCAGCTTATGTATGTCAGCTTCAGTTAAAAAGATGTCAGTCATATGGACTATCATATCTGCTTTTTCTTGAGAAACTTTTGAATGTCAGCTGTGAAACAATTCAAAATCAAAGCTTAAAAAGCATTCTTGTTGGAACACAAAAATTAGATAATAGCCCAGTAAAACTGACAAAAAAGGACAATGAGTGGGAAAAAATTCTAAGAGTTTCGGAAATGGTCTTAAGTACTTTAGACCTGGGCTGATGTGTATAAAAAGTCCCCAAGGGTGGGAGGTGAGCTCGAGGATGGGGAGGTGTTTAAAGGTCCCTTTTCCAGTTTTTTACTTTAATCTTGGAAACTGTGATTCCTGTGAAAAATACTACATGTACAAAATTGAAGCTGACAAAATTTCCTACAAAAATGGTCTTATGGATTTTTGTCCTAGATGTCTGTTTGCTGAGCTATGAGCTTCTGAAGTTTGGGTGCTAAATCAAATTGCATGTTCCAGCATTTGAAATCCTTCTAAACTAATTTAATATGTATATAGTAGGTGTTTATATGGAAATAGTGTGTGTAGAAATCAATGCGCAACATGAAAGCTGAAGGAAAAAGCAGAATCTGATTGTTCTACAGCTGTTATCAGCAAGCATGTGGATCTACTGGTCCTGTTGATTCCTTTAGCTCCAAAGGAACAAGAGGTAAAGTCTTTCAAACTAGGGAAGGGGAATGAGGAAACCAGAACTTATTCTTCCATGGAATTGAAGGAACATGACTTTGTCAAGAGCATGTTGTTCACTCACAGTTTTAGTGGCTGTGATACAACCTGTGCAATTTTCTGAAGAGGTAAGTCATTGATTGTTAAAGTATTTATGAAGAACAGCAGCCTTTATTCCATCTCCCACGTCTGTTACACCAACACTATAACACAAAAGGAAGTCGCAGACACAGGGAAACAGATGATTCTAACAGTGTACAGTGCCAAGAGAAACAGACCTGAGCAAACAGCACCACTTAGCCTTCTTAACATCAACCACAAGGGTGATGCCAGACTTCTTTCTACCACCAACTAAGGGGCTGCACTGCAACACTCATATAGAGTCTATTTGCAAGTTCAGGAATGGCTGGGCAACAAATTGCCACCTACTGATTGGGGGTAGATAAGAGGGTCAGATGGAGATCTTCAATCCTTGCCTACCTTGCTTTATTGCTGCCTCACGTGCTCTTCTATCAACAATATTCTGCAGCTGCACCAAAGTCTGTTGTGAGAGCACTTGCACCAATGGCTTCCAGTTGCAGATGAGAATTTGGCATATGAGGACAACCGTGAAGATCCAATTGATACCCTGTAATAACCCAATACATTCGATTTACTTGCTGGCTACAGTTAAATTTACTCAGAATATAATTCAAATCTTCAATATTAAATGTACAAGGCAATTGTAAACTGTAATTTAGTTTTAAATCCAAATATAGCACAGTTTTTGAATTGATGTTACTTTTGTCATCCCTGTATCATCAGCTGCAATTTTGTATATAAAGTATTTTTCTGTAGGAGTGATAGTTTCCGAGATAAAAGCAAATGACTGAAAAAAGGAACTTTAAACCTCTTCTCCTCGAGCTCACCCACCCAACCTTGGAGACTTTTTACACAAATTAACCTAAATCTAAAGGAAGCATACAAGACATTTCCTACGACTCTATAATTTTTTTTGCCGATTTGTCTAATTTGCCTGGGCTATAATATTTTTGTTCTGTTGCAAGTGCACAAATTTAATTTTTTCATAACTTTATAATTTTCTGTTTTGGGAGTTATAAATTACATTAAATTATTTAATTCAGATATGTGTTTGTGTGGGCTGGGATGTATCAGTGTTGTTTCATGGTCACTCTTAGAATAATTAATCATATATGTTTCATAGAATTTGTTGCTTAGTCATTAATATTATTTAAATATTATTTGTATTCACCTTTTATCAATATAATATTTATCAAGTTGGAGTGGTAGTGATGTATTTCAGCTGTAGCTTTTGACAACAGTGCTTAATTTTTTTTGTTTTTGGTCTTAAATCATTCTGATAAGGATTTTGTAAAACATATCTGTTGAAAATCAAAAGTGAAGTTAGTATTGAGGTATAAAAATCTATGTAAATGAATAGTCAAGTATTGCTTTATTATGTTACTGAAAGGTCAAATTATATGATCACAACTAAATTTTACAATTTAATGACATACATAATTATATATTTTTTATTGGTATAACACTGTTTTAATTAATACATGTATGTAAGTTATATTTACTTATTGTATGCTATTTTTATTTTTCAAAAGTTATCAATATGAATACTTTTTTAATTTGGCATTATTTCACATTATTGAAATTCTAAATTTTCAGGAAATTGACTGTTTTTCTTTCTTTAATAACATTGATCTATATTCAAATTAAGTGCAAGTATCAAAATCTATTGACAAATATAAAATTGTAATAAATATTTTTTAAATCCTAAAAATAATAAATATGCATAAGTGAATAATTGTTGAGCGGGCAACTTATCAAGGGGAAGTTGCCCTCAAACCTAATTCTTCATTTATTCAATTTGTGTTTCGTCATTTATGTAGGCAAGTGTAAAATCAAATGATGTGACCTACCAAAAGCAATTCAAACGAGTGGAACTTTTAGAAAAGAACAAATCAAAGCCAATACAAAACAATACCCTTTATAAAACCAATTTTTTAGAAAACCAATTTAATTTAGAAACTCCTGCCCACAAAAAACTTCCCCGACACGAATATGCATATAAACAAACAAGATTCCTTTTTGCTTATGAATATAAATTCCAACTTAGTTTGAATAAGAATGAATTAAAGTTATTTGAGAATACATTTAGGTATATTGATGATATTATAACTTTCAATAATAATTTTGTTTTCGAACAATTCAAAATTTACCCAAATAAATTTAACACTTAATAAAACTAATACTAATCAAGATACTATTGAATACCTTGACCTACTTATAATTAAACACAGTAAAATTAAATTATATGATAAAAGGAGAAATTTTCATTTTAATACTATTAAACTAATTAATTGGAACTCTACTATCTCTAGAAAAGTAATAGGTAACACTTTTTATAGCCAAATAGTCAGAATAAAAAACATTTGTACTGAAATAGAAGATTTAAAAGATGAAATAACAAAACTAATTGATATTCAGGTTAATAACCAAGTCCCAACACAATTTATTAATTTATATATTAAAAAGGCAGGCATTAACTTTTCTTTATAATTTATTGACTCTTTATATGATAACATTACCTTAAACCTTAACTGGAGGATAATGAAGGATTTTGAAGAGTTAAGGGATTATCGTGTAAATATTTCTTGTAAATATTTTATAAAAATGTATATTTAATACTGGATCTTTCCTTTTACTAATAAAGGGCCAACTCTTTTCAAAAGTCTTAATTATAGCCCAAATTGAGTGAAAATTTTAATCATTTTCTCTTTTTCCTTAACTTTTTGGCCAGTATTTAGTAAGTTTTATTACCCATCTTAAATTCAGTTTTAATATAATTAAATATTACAATACTGTTTACTTTCATAAAAAATTTTTTAAAAATTTTTCTAAATTAAAATTCAAAAATACTTCATAAATTAAATTTACGAAAAAATTTTTACAGTCCTTAGTAATTTGCAACCATTTTTCACATTACAACAGTTTGCTTTTTCACAATTTTTACACATTTTTACATTACTACACAGTTAGATTAAAAAATTTTTTTAGCTACAGAACACACTTTTTACATTACATATAGTTTGCAGAATAATTTTAAATAGTTTTTTCAATGGTTCTTACATACAGCAGCTTATCACTCAACTTTACCTTTTACTAGCGCCCTCCTTTATAAATAGAAGAAACACTACATCACTTTGACATGCTGCTCCTTGTCCACACTCCAATAGAAATAATGGTAAATTAATTAATTTAATTTAAAACTTACTTTTTATTTGCCTCTATTATATAATTTTAGTATTATTTAATTTAGTTTCTAGTTTATTTTTTGTATGTTAATAGTTTTACTTTTGGTTTTGAATTTTACACTTGCCTACATAAATGAGGAAACACGAATTGAATAATTGAAGAGTTAGGTTTGAGGGCAACTTCCCCTTGATAAGTCTGTCTTCTGCCCAGCTCAACAATTATTCACTTATGCATATTTATTATTTTTAGGATTTTAAAAAAATTTATTAAAATTTTATATTTGTTAAAAGATTTTAATACTTGCACTTAATTTACTAATGTTCTCAGAATTTAAATGATATTGTAGAATAGTTTGCAGCAATATAAATTATTTATAATTTCTTTTAAACCTATTTCTATAATTAATTTCTTACTTTAAATTGCTTTGTACAAATAGAATTTTGTTAAATTCAAATTTCATTCCTTGCAGCAGTGGCACAAGAGAATTATTTAAATTTAATTTAACTTTACTATATTCTTTTGAAACAATATATGTATATATCATTTTTTTTTCATTAAAATGATGATTACTCATCCTAGCTCATTGTAGAATAACATCCTTGAGCTTGGAGACTCAGTTCTAGAATAGTCCATGTTGTAAAGAATAATTATGACATAGTCTTCTGAGGAAATCTTGAAGAGAGAGAAAATAAATAATGGTGATCTTTTGCATCAGAATTCATATTTATGATCATGTATTCCTTCCTATTTCTCATTCACATGTTCATATTTGATAGATTTTTGATGCATATAATTCTAGCATTAATTTTTTTCTTTTTAATTTGTAAAATGACAAAATTCTACTGATTGATGCAGCAGAATTTAAATATTTAAAAAAACTGGATGACATCATTAGTTCCAGAATTGTCTTTAATCTCACTATGGCTCTCGTTGAACATCAATATTTGATGAAGTATTCTATTGATTAAATCACCACTAGACATGTTAGTTCTGATTAGCTGTTATTCAGAAAAGAGTACAGTGTTATAAATTATGAAAGGGAAGATACGGAGTGCCGAAAAAATTGGAATATTGTTACTAATAAAAACTTGACATTGTTTTCAAAGTATTTGAAATAAATTCATTTATAATTATTTTGAATTCTTTTTGGATTGTATTTATTATTGAATGTTTTTTAAATTTCTTACTGTATTTAATTTCATACACAATTTTATTATAAATTAACATATATTTTCCATTATTTTTATAGGAAGCAAAATAATACAACTCCACAATGTAGAGAGAACCCTGTAATATTTCTAATACAGCCTGTCATCCAGAACTTAACTTGCATCCAACCCATGCAAATATCAGCATCAAAACCACGACCTATACTTCCAAAGGCTTCACCTCCTGTTTTGTTAACATTGCCAGTTCCAGTAAACTTTGTTTTTAACCAACCTCAGTCATCTATGGGCAATATTGAGCAATCAAATCAAACTGATTCCATATCTGATCATTGTGATGATCAAAGTACTCAGAACCATCAATTTCAGTCTCAGAAAACTATTGCAACACAAACTGCATGCGAATTAGAGTATCCTTTAAAGCTGCGAGAATCTAAAGCTTCACAATGTAATCGAAGAGTTCCGAAATCAGTAGAGGTTGGTACGGAAAGTATTCATACTCAAACAGCAGAGAGTGCTGTTGTGAAAATTAAGAAAAGGAGGTCTCGTAGGAAATCTGTAGCTATAACTACAGAAGCCAGTGTTGTAACTGATCAAAATGTGGACTTAAATCAATCACTGTGGCCTGGTTTCCATGATTTCATATTTCAGCACGCAGATAATATAGGTCTTCAATCTCTTAAAAATTCTGCAGCTACACAAACTAATTCTAACAAGGTTTTATGTGACTCCCAAACAATTACAGATGAGGAATTATTTAAATTTACTTGGGATGATGTAGCAAAGGAAAAAGAAACCAATGAGACTTGTAGCTCACCGTTTGAAATATTGTCAGATATAGCAGCTGTTGATTCACTGACTACTTTACAAGGAGATATAAACCATAATACTTTATCTGAGTTAAACATTTTTGCCAACAATGCCGTTGCTGACAACGTATTTGATGCTAACATTAAAACATATGGTACTGAAAATAGTTCTTTCCAGAATCCACCTTTGGAGAAGGATATTACCAGTGAAACGTGCTCTCTTTTTTCAGTGTTTGGGAATTGCTCTAAACCTGAGTTGCAAAATAAGGTCTCTCAACCTACTTTATCTGATATACACACCCAAACTATGGCTTCTACCATCTTAGATGATAATTTACTTGCAAATATGGAAACACAAACAACTGATGATTTCATCTTTTCAGATTTGGAATTTTCTGATACTGAAACACAAACTCCATGGGAAGATTTCCCAAATATTGATGATTCTCCAATGCAGGCAGATCAGTTATCAATAGAAATTCAAACAGATTTTTCATCTTTCAATCCTGGGCTAAATCAGGATCCATACAAATTTATAAATAGCATGGATGTGCAGAGCATGATTGGTGGCTGTTCAAATAAAGAGACATTGGGTGTTAATATTGAAACTCAAACTCTTGATAAGTTAACCTTTCCACAGTTTACCAATTCTGAATCTCAAACATTAGATATGTCTGATTTCATATTTACTTCATAAATTCAAATTAAAGGGGTTATTTATAAATAACACCATAGGTCCTGCAGCAAAAGTTTTTTCAAAAAGATTGAACAAATTTAAAGCTACTAAGTGCATTCCACTATGTATATTTTGTATTAATTAGAGAATTACTCTTGTTTTTATAAAAGTTGTAAAATTGTTGTTTATCTGTTTATTTATAAAATGTATTTATTGTTTTATATTATGTTTATTTTCCTAATTTTGAATCCTTTGTTAAAATAATAAAATTTTATTAACTTGTTTGTAACTTTCGTTTATGCATTAATTCATATAACATGCATATGCCGATTTGGTGCTTTTTTTTAATCTATATTTGAGTCAAAGTCAGTAAAATATTTTAAATAATCTTCATAAATTATTTTGATCCTACAAATTTTTTAATAAATTCAGAAGCTAATTATTAATTCTAAAATATTAACTTTTGGTAATTGTTATTTAATGGAGAATTTTATATTGGTGGGAGCTGATAACGTAGTTGTATTTATAAAAATACAGAATTTCTTTTCATAAATGCTGCTGAACAATGTTGTAAATAAATAACTAAGAAAGCACAATACTGTAAAAAAAATACAGATACAGAAAATTAAATGGAGTGACATGCAAAAATTTGTGTAGAAGAGTTATTGTTATACTTTTGAAAAGAAGTGTGCCACAAATAATTGAAGAAATGAAAATACATATGTTATAGAAACTGGAGAGCAGTTGAAGTTACATAGAGGATGGGAGAATTAAAATGTTTTTAAAATTCTTTTACAAAGATAAATTAGAAGAGACTCAAATGTCTCTAAAGCTTGAAATAGTCCTCATTTGGATGACGAATAAATATTAGGTTGAGACATTGTTTGAAACATAATTTTATTACTGATAATAATTATGTAATCACCCATAGAAGTTTAGTTTCTTTTTCTTTAATAGTGTGGCTTTTTTTAACTTAGCAGTTGTTGAGGTCATGATAGAAACCTGCAATCATTTTACTATTTTATGACTACTGCATAAGGTTTACCAGAGGGGAAACTAATATTAAATTCACTGAGAGAAGAAAAGAGGCATCATTAATATCCATACTGTATCCGGATACAAATCCAATACCATCAGTACAATATGTCTGGGTCTGGAGGTTTTCCTTCCAGCCATTGTTACTATTTTGCTCTGTTTAAATTTTTAGTCCAAAGGGATTTAGTCCCGAAGGACTATTACTTTCGTTTTGCGATTTTGCGTTAGAAACACAAAAACGGCGTATCACTTTTCAAATTGTTGCCACTAAATGTTATCGCTCTGCATTAAATTTTAAAAAATGAAAAATCTGCATAAATGTATGCATGTTTCTCGCATTGTGATAAAACCTAGAGCCATCGAATTTTGAATGACGTAATCCTACTGCGAATATGGGCATCTGGAAGCCCTAATTTTGAATTTGAAATTTGCTTTATTATCGATTTTATGTTTTGTAACATTTCAACGAATTTCTGATTAACAAACTAAATGATTTCAAAGCGAGCAATGGCAACACTGTACGGAAAAAAAAACAAAACATTTTTATCTCCAGCGCACGAGACTTACGGAAATTCTAAAGATATGTTCATTTTAAAATGATTTTGCGATATTGAATTTGAACTGAATTTTATGGTTTGAGTACGTAGTACATGATATTTAATAAAAAAAGGTAGCACACGAAACGTTAAAAAAACGCACCTTTGGACATAATTTAAAATCTGAAATCTTTCAGATTTTTAAATTTATTTTTTTTTTGGTTGCTCGGTGCCCGGACTTGGTCTTTTGGTGTTTTTTTTATATTTTTGCTAGTTTAAATTTTCTTTTGGATTTAGTGTTAGTTTTGCTGGGATACAGCCGGGTTGCTGGGTGACCGTTTGTTGTGAAATGGGCCGGTCCTGCTAGGTCATTATGACCAGCGTATGCTGGCTAGGTGGACTGGGGCTGCGCCCCTTTTCAACAACCAACCATCAGTACAGTAATCAGTCTGTGTTCATCATTCTTATTGGGATAGCTTAAGTAAGTTTCCATTCATCTTCATATCCAATGTTTGATAAAAGTCACAGTATTCCAAATTCAGATGTCCCCCTCTTTAAATGTTTTTCTTGAAGCAGGAATACTAAGTACAGAAGGGAATATTAGTCTTGGGTATTTTGCATCAAATCACTAAAAGCGTTAAATCATTTCAAATTCTTGCCTATTGCCCTGTATATATTATCACCTATATAAAAGTATATTACTGCCCTGTATTGTAAGAAAATTAAATAATGAAAAATCTATATGAATGTATGCAAGTATCTGTATTGTGAAAAAACAAAGGTACCTAGAGTCATCAAATTTTGAATAACATAGTTGTCCACCCAAATGTGGGCACCTGGAAGCCCAAATTTTGAATCTGTTTTATTATCTATTTCATATTTTATAAAACTTTTACGAATTTCTGATTAAAAAATTCAACAATTTTGAAGTGAGCAGTGGCAACACTGTACGGAATATAACATTTTTATCTGAAACGTGCAAGACTGTTTATTGGAAATTCTAAAGATATATTGTTTTGAAATATTTTTAGCCCAAAGGGGCGTTAGGCCAAAGGCTCTCGAAACATGTTTGTGTGTGTAAATGAAAAAAAAATGCCCCTTTGGCCTTAATAGTATAAAATCTGAAAGCTTTCAAATTTTTAAAAATTTAGTATTATTATTTTTAAATGTAATAATGTTATTCTTCTCAGAGCGATCACCTCTGGTAATTTTGTACTAGCTCTAATACTTTTTATCAATTTTTAAACAGTAACAATATAAAAATTAGACGTATGAATCGTGCCTAGTATTGAGGGCAGCAGAATATAATAATGAAAAAACAAAACCAAGTTTAACTGAAGTACAAAATCCGTTATATATATATAATTTGAAGGATGTCATTTGAGATGCAAACATATTTTTTTAAATTTACTTTTGTTTATGGTTTAAAACATTTCTGCAATAGCTAAATTTAAGGAAAATGAATTAAAAACTTTTCACTGAGTAGTTAGACTTTATTGTTATGGGAGGTTCGAAAATTTTTGAGCTAAATCTAGTACAGTAAAAGTAATGTTTTCAAAATTGATCTTGAATTAGTGAAAAATGCAGTACACACGACTGTTTATAGTTGACAATACAATAAACAGTTTTTCGTGCATATCTTCATTTAACATTCACACTAAAAATCTTAGAAGTTTATCGTGTGCACCATCGTATAGAGTCGAATAAAATCTTTTAAATGAAGCTTATAACATATTTTAATGTAATTCTGATTTTTTTAAATCAAAATCGTTGGATATTTTGACGTAAAAAATTGTTAGGAGTAAAAGAGTGTTTAAAAATTATGTTTCAGTTAAATAATTTGATTGATTACATATCATTGAGACTAAAAAGAAAATTAAAAAAAAATTTTTTTTAATAAAGTAATCTTTTATTTTAAAACTCATGAAATAATTAATGAACTAAAAGTAGAAAAATAACTTTATAATACAGGTTAGTGTGAGCAAGAGATTAAATAATTCTGTTTACATAATTCATTTACAATTTTATGTCACTAATAATAAAAGTATAGGCGCCTAACGAAACCTAATAATAGAACTGCATTGTCAAAAATATAGGTCGCTAAATTTACACATTTATGGGCACACCGCACTTTTATTATATGTGATATGAAATTGTAGATGAATTTTATAAGGAGAATTATATTTAATCTCTTGCTCTCATTAAATTATAAGACAAATTAAAATTTTTATTCTTTAAGCTCATTTATTATTTTGTTAGTTTTACATAAAGGATTATTTTATAAAAACTTTATTCTTTCTTAGGATTTCACCTATTAACAATAGTAAATCTAAATCTGGATTACCAAGGTAATGAATGAATGTCGCTGTCACCTTCTGATTTCATTCGTTAAAGATAAAACGAGTATGATATGTTTTATAAGATCTTAATACATTAAAAATGCATGAAGCTAAAGATAGATGATGCTGCAATTGATGATGGTCGGTTTTTTAGATTGACATTGGCTGAATGTTAGCAAATTGTATATCTAACAGCAAAAGTGGAAACCTTTTCGATATAAGTTTAGATAGGAGGCAACTTTTAGCAAAAGATATAAGAAGGCATTTTAAGAAGAAGTGTATTTTCTTGTGTTGAACTCTGTAGTCAGTTTTTCTAAATAAATAAATTTCAAAGTTTCCATATGAAAAGGTTTAGTAGTGGTTGATTTTAATTAAGCCAGAGCATGAATACTGTATACCAAATTAAAATGTGAATTCATTTATAAAATGCACATAATTTTCATAAAATAAAAAAAATTAATTACGAATAATAATAATTTATTTCTGGATGTTCTTCGTAAAATTTTTAACACAGCTCAGTAGTGTATGCGTAAGACTATGTTACGAACCATATTTCTGATTTTGGGGACACGAAAATAACTTTTACTAGTACCGAATAGATTACATGTATATCAGAGATGCATATCAAGACTGTTTTATTATATTAAAAATGTTTGCTAGCATTGTTAGAAATTTTGACTTTTTGTAAAACAACAAAGAATGAATTTTGAGTCAAAGTAGCAGAGAAAGTCTTGAAAAAACTAATCAAATGTTTTCATGACAGACCTACTTGAACTTATTTGGATCAGAGAACAATTGTCGTAATGATGGAGAGAAAGTGCTTAGTTAGAGAATCACCTCATAGTGCTTGCTTTCGTAGTATAAGTAATGCATGTCTAGCTAGCAACTGGAATGATCCATCATTCGAATCTGGCAAGGACGCAAGGTATTTCTTATCTTTCCTGTTTCAAAAAAATCTAAAATTACTACCTGCGCCCACCAGGTCTCAGACAAATAGATCTCTTCCCAATGAGATGGTTTGTAAGACATAATCTAGTTTTGATTGCGACTAATGCAGTAAGATAAATATTCTTCTATATGTATTTTAACCAAAAATGAATTGATTTTATAACGAATGCTGTTCACATCAGTATTGACAAATTAACCAAAAAGAACTAGCGTTGTTAACGGATTATTGTACTAAAACAAAATGTCTTTTCTTATGAATCCATGCTTGTACTTCTTTCGTACTTAAATCTTTTATCAAAAATAACCGTATGAGTTTTTTTTAATATATTGCATATTTAAGAAGCCTCAGCGAACGTTATGACGTACTAGTTCAGTTTGTAGCTAATTCGCTCATTGATTATGCACGATGTGTTTTTGGGTCTTGCACTTTAAGTATTCATTAGCGCGACATGTAGAATCAAAAATCTTAAAAATGTAATAAAATTGCTAAATCTGCATATTTTTAGCCCAAAGGGGCGTTAAGCCAGAAGGGGTGTTAGTCTAAAAACGGCATTTTGCGTCAAACCACTTAAAGCGTTGAATCACTTTTCAAATTGTTGCCACGAAATATTATCGCCCTGTATTACACTATCCGACACTGAAAATGCGACACCAAGAAGGAGTGGGGATATTGTTCGGAGAACAGCCTTGGTTGCGCCAACTTGGCTTCCTTAAGGGTATGGGCGACATTTCATCATGCCAACGGAAGTAAATATCATGTGAGGAATAAGCGCTAGGGAAAAGCGGGATTAAGATCTGTTTATATTTGTTTGGTATCTAATAGCCAATTTGGTTCTGTTATATTGCTAAATTAGCATTAAAAGTCGATTAATGTGCATTTATGAAGAAAACGCAGGGCAATTACTTTTCGATTCGATTTCATATATGTATTAATATATCACATTTCTGCTTATATGATCTACATATGTATGGGATAACTAGCTACTTTTGACACTTATTTCTGGATGTGTATTATTTTATAACTTTTTCTACTTTGAAAACCCAAGTATTGAAACATTATGTGTATGCTTGTGAAAATATTATTTCAAATATTCTCGTATAATTAACTATACTATAGTCTCAGTAACAGTAAACACAACGATACTTTCCGTTTACATATCCCGATTTGCTACAACAGATAATCCCTTAACAAGGGAAAAGTATCACGGCTGTCTCCCTAGAGGAAGTACATCATCGAATGAGAACCATTGTCTGCCATACCACAATAAGCTGTTTCTCCCTTTTTGGCGTCAAGGCTGTTGTTCTCCGAACAATATCCAGGAGTGGCTCGAAAATTATGCAAATTTTAGGGTAGGCGTATGTCACCGAGTTATACGAATGACGTAAAATGCGCAGCTCTCCAGCTCACGGTGAATAAGATATAAGGAAAGGAACCTGAATGTTCAGTTCTCGTGACGTTATTTCTGCTAGGGAAATCAAGGTAGAAAATTTGTTCTTGTCTCAGAGGACGCATGTGATAGCAGAGAATGCCATGCCGTCGTCAATGGAGGCGGTTCCAGCAGACAGACGATTTTACGAGGAGCATGGTGATCGGACTGAGAAGGGCAAGTTGGTCTATACGGAAAATCTCAGCTGATACACACCTGGACGCGTCCACAGTGCACCGGCTGTGACAACGATGGTTGGAACAGGGAAATGTGACAAGTTCGAGGGGTGCCGGTACAGCCAGAGTGACGTCAGCATGCCTGGACAGACTCATCCGCCGACAAGCGGTGGAGCACCCGCAAGCCACTTCTACCTCCCTTCTGCAGCATGTTCAAAGCACCCTGAGTGTTTCCTTATCCACCAGAACTATTTGCTAGTGAACTGTGACTAGTGGCCTGCACGCGTGGCGTCCGTTAAGAAGACTGCCATTGACCCCACATCATAGGTGCCAACGTATGCAATGGTGCCGTGCTCGAGTGATGTGGACGACGAAATTGCACAGGGTTCTCAGAAGAATCACGCTTCTGTTTCTCCAGTGATAGTCGCCCTGCACGAATGTGGGGTTGATGTGGAGAAAAGTCTAATCCGGTAGCAATCGTGGAACGCCCCGTCGCGCGAGAACGCGGCATCATGGTTTGGGGCGCAATTGCGTACGATTCCATGTCACCTCTAATTCGTTTTCAGGGCACTATGACGGCCCAACGATACTTGAATGTGCTGCGGTTGGTGACACTCCCCTACCTCCAGGAAGTGCCCAGTGCCCTTTATCAGCAGGATAACGCCCGACCACACACTGCTCGCAACAGCCAACGGCCAAAGTGTTCAGGTGCTTCCCTGGGCACCTTTCCTTCCTGATCTCTCACCAATCGAACACATGTGATTGGACGCCATTTACAGACCCTGCCATTGCCTCGTTCAGAAGACGAAGTGTGGCAAATGGTGAGAGCCATTCCTCAGGACACCATCCGTAGTCTCATTGGCTCTGTACCTAGACATGTTGCTTCGTATATCGCCGTACAAGGTGGTCCTATAATCCACTGAGCCGAAGCTGTTCTAGCTCTTATTGTGCATATCATTTCGAAATAAAGATCACTTATTGTTCGTTGTTGTCTCTATCTGTTTGCCGTGTTTCATCACTTTCTAGCTACTCCTTCTTAGTGCTATATTTTCGATGTCGTGTAGCATATATTTAAAGAAATTAAATAATGAAGAATCTACATAAATGTATGAACGTTTCTCGCATTGTGATAAAGCAACGTTACCTAGAGCCATAAAATTTTGAATAATGTAGTCCTCCATCGGAATATAAGCACCTGGAAGCCCGAATTTTGAATTTGTTTTATTATCTGTTTCATATTTTGTAAAGCTTTAACGAATTTTTGATTAACTAAGCACTTTTATCTTCAGCGCAAAGGCCGCTTTAGACGTAATATAAAATCTTGAAAGCTTTCAGTTTTTCTTTAAGACTTTTATTTTTCGGTATTAAGTAAAAGATTTTCATCTAAAGTTTTAGAAGCAATAATCCGCCTCCAACCTCTGATTACATTCCCTACTTTCTTATGAGATGCTGGTTCCATATGTTTTTTTGATATTTTTCTGTTTGGTAATACTCTACACCTTCTTTTCAATTCATCTCTGTCCAGAAGTATGGATATATAGCCAGGGGTGTTTGCGGGACCCCAAAAAATCCCCTGAAACTTTTACGGACTTACTACCGACATTTTGGAGTTTCGAAAAGGCGGGGGGGGGAGAAATGAAAAATTACAATTATGAAGTATTGAATGACCTAATTATAAAAGTTCAATGAATTACTTTTTTTGCAAAATTAATAACCATAAATTTTCAAACATATAAACTACTACATTTTATGTAAATATTTTAAATTACCTGAATTAATTCTTTAAAAAAAATTATCTAATTTCTGCTGCTTTTTTTTATTTTCTGATGTTTGTAGACTTGTCTTTCTTTTGTGGTGAACTTCATAATTGCAGGAAGGTTGACTTTTATTTTCCTCATTTACAGTTGAAGAAATTTCCTCGAGAACTGCACATGCAGAGGTAGAAGCAGTTTGCTTTTCTGCTAATGTAGAAGGTTTTTCAGAGACTTTTATAGGTGACTCATCTGAAATACATGTTTTTAAGTCCTCTTGATATGTTTTCCAACTTCTGTTCATATTCAGTAAGAGATCTTTGTGAATTGGATCAGTCATTGGATTTTTTGAGCCATATTTTTCACATGAGGTTTCTTTAGAAGCCATTAAATCATATTTAATAGTCTGCACTGCATCTAGGGAATCAATCTTAAGAGAGGTTCTATAGTCAGTGACAAGTGTATCCATTAAGTTGAATGCACTTTCCACTAATGGGCCATGGAAGCAGCTAAGGCAGGCTTTGACCAATTTAGCCAATGTAGGATACTTATAATCATTTATGAAATCATCTTTTAAATTAAAAACTTTAGACCAATATTTATCAATTGTACACTTGACTTGATTTCCACTTTCATCAGATGTGTAGAGCATTTCTTTGGTGATATCAATATCACTCTGGTATAACCTTATTTCAGCTTCTACTTTTGACTTTTCATTATCACTAAAAATATGGGACATAAAAGATGATAATTTTTCAAAAGCTAATATTGTACTGGTTTTACCTCTTAGCTCTGGATCTAATGCTGTAAAACTAATTAGATATGAATTTTTAAGGGGTAATTTCTGTTTCATATGCTGTGCTGTATTAGTATAAGCTTTCATCAGAGAAATTTGGAATTCTTTTGCTATTGGATGATTTTTTGATAATTTCTTCAGGAGAGTGGAAGCTTCTGCACCAGTAAATATTACTTTGCTAGGTAGATGGAATTCTGGATTTGTGACATCAACCTTTAATAAATCATTATAAGATGTGCACTCTATATTTTCTGGCTTCATAAAAAAAGAGAAAAATTTTGCCATCAATTTATAAATACTGGAATGTATTAAATGAAGCATTGGTTTTTTTGTTTCAAATAATTTAATATATGTGTTGAACTCTGGTAATACTGCTGAATATAATGCCATATGCAATAAAGTTTTGTTTTGCATAACAAATAACCCATTTAGTATTCTTTTTTTCTGAGCTAAAGCATCCTTTGTGAGTTGTTGGGAATGCAAGCAAGAATACACCCCTTCAACAATTTTTTTCTGAGCTGCAGAAATATTTCTTTTATTGTATACAGTTTCAACATAAGAAAAATAATCCCCTTTATCAGTTTTATCCAAGTAGTGAAAATAAAATGCAATAAGAGCATCCCACAGATCTTTGATTCTTTCTAAAACACATAAAATGTACACCCACCTATGGTCTGGTCTCTTCAAGGGCTTAAGTTTTTTAATGGCAAGGGATTCACAGATTTTGAAAAAATTTTCTCTTTTACTGCAGCTTTTCATATCAAAATAGATGTCATCAAACAAATCTTCTAAGTATCTATCAAAACATGAAGCAAATTTTTTTGCACAGTTATTAGCTGTGTGACATGTGTCACCATCAATATCTAATAAGTGGGGTGCTTTGTTTGATCGTAGTCTGGTTTCAACACCCTTTTTTTTTCCACGCATGGTGTTACATGAGTCCATTAATACACTAATTAAGTTTGCCCATGGAATATTATTATCTTCAATAGTATTAACAACTGCTTTAAAAACAGCTTCTGAATTGCAAGATTCCATCTTTAGAGATGCAAAATGATGAACTACAACTTCATTTTGATTGTTGTCATAAAACTGCACCAATATTGCCAGTATACTTTCTTGAGCATTGCTAGTACTTTCATCCAAATTTAGAGAAAATGGAGTCTCCTTTAAAGTTTTAATGATATTTTCCTTAATAGTTTTTGCGAGCCCATATTTCATCTTATAACATGCAGTAGTCCTGGACATTTCCAACGAGTTTAGTGCCGTCTGATCGCGGCTCAACTGTTTGCAGAGTTCAATTAAATTGGGAGCTACATTGAAAGAAAGAGAATTCTCGGCGATAAACGAAGTTATTAATACCTCTTGGCGTGCTTTTCTTGTCACTATATCCAATGGCCGAGCATCAGTCTCCAGTAAGTCATCAGTATTTTTTGAATTAGCATAATTACTTAAAGTCATTGAATGTCTAATGCACTTTGAATATTTTATGTGCGTCACAGTTTTAGAATGATTTGTGAAAGCCTTGAATCCTTCCCCACCATACTTCAGCAGTGAGTTACAAAAAACACAATATGCTTGTCCAGCAACATTTATTTTCTTGCACCATGTGCCGATGGTATCCCCATTACCATCTCTCCGTTCAATCCAATTCCACCTAAATGCATTCCGGACACCTTCTTCTAATTGTATAATATCACTATTTATATCGAGAAATTTCATAGTGAAATTCTCTTGCGTACATAAATAAAAAAATATTTCAATAAACGAAACGAAAAATTTACACGTGCATCAATAAATGAAACGAAAATTTTACACAGCGGAGAAAAAAAAGTTGCGAAGCGATCAATGACAAATAGCTAATACGGCGAAAAATCCCCCTTCTCTACTTATTGGCGCCACGCCAGGAGAGATAAGACCTTTGAACCCAGAGTCACGTGATCGCACATCTGGTCGAACGAAGTCTCTCCCTTTTTTTTCTGCCGCGCCTACTTGCCGAAAAGAATCCAGAAGAGAATGTCCGAGAACCGGGGGAATGAGTCATAACTCGCAATAAGGAAAGAACAAAAAAGAAGTTTTTTCCCCCTTTTCACGCATTATCACTGCCTTTGGAGAAAGAAAGGAAAAGTTTTCACCACACACACTGACCTTGCGTTTTCTGCTTTCAAAGCAAATAAAATTACCCAGATCAAAATAAATAATTTATTATTATTCCTACTTCCTTTTGAACGACGATCCCCGGAATTTCCGGGCATCGAAGTTCAAAATCCCCGGAATTCCGGGGTTTCCCCGGAGCACAAACAGCCCTGTATAGCGCAAATTTAAGAGAACACATGGAAAATTATGATACAGAAGAAGATCAGCTTGTAGCCAATTCGCTTGCTGATTGGTTTTCTGCTACGAGTGTTCTGATTAATCAGCTAAACGAGGTAGCACTGCGTCAATGGGCTTATATTTTAATAATTAAGAAAAACCTATTATATAAGAAAGAAAGAACAACGCTTTGGCAGTAATCGAAATTTCGAAGCCCATTGCAAAGTCGTTATGTATCAAGTTAACGAAAAGGGAGGCAGACTAAAATTGAGCAGAGAAAACTGAGACTGTGGGTTAATGAATCAGAATTGCAGAATGTAGAATATCGTTCTAAACACTCAAAAGAAAGTGAAATACTAAAAAGTTTATAGAAATTTTGTTTGAAAAGAGACGTGAAGTGTTTGTGTAACTAACAACAATTTTCAAACATTAGCATCAGGTTGTTATATTTATGCCTCCTCGAACATGCAGCCGTAATGGGCATATCTTTTACATAATAAATATCTTATTATTTTCATTAACTATTCTTATTCGACGTACGTAAATCATAAATATTAAATATTATATACATTTTTGCGTAGTCACTGTAAGACGCTTCAAGATTAAGATTTGGCAAAAAGGATTTATTAATAGAAGTTTACATCACAGAACGTTTGACAGAAAGAAAGACATCTTTCGATAATGTGTCCGCAACAACATAAAACAAATAATGATGATAATAATAAAGACAAAAATAATTCAGTTTGTGAAAACAAGCCCCTAGAGTCAGCTAAGGAGAATGTACAATGCATTCAAGAAAGAAAAAGGATAGCTTTCCCGAGCTGAACAAAACAAAAAATGATATTTTTATGTTATCCTGTCGAGTGAAACTGTCGCCAAGCAGAGTGATTTGGTGTCAATTATGACATCACAACATACTGCGCTTTCGTTTGCAGTATGTTGTAAGATCATGTTATCTTTGTGCTTTTAAAAGCTATTCACAAATTAATTTTTCCCTATTACTTACTATAAACATTAATCTACTAATTTATGAACTAAAAAATGCATGAGCTATGGAGAATTAAAGAGAATTAGAAAAGGCGCTTTCGAGGCATAAAAAACGCAATTTGAATTTCGTCAATCGGCCCAATAGAACGGGAGATATAGAAATGTTGCTCCCTTTTTTTTGCAGTGTTACGTAGAAAATGTATTGAATATAATAGCAGAATTTCTTTCTTTAGACAGAAATTAGAAAGAAGTCCTGAACCACAAGCTAGGACTTTGGTTCGGGAAAGTTTCAAGTTTAGAAAATTTTGTAGAAGCTCCGGTTTTTAGTTTAGAATTTAGAATTCTTTACCAAGGACATCAGGAGATTTGTTTTCGAATTACTTAAATTCTGGTGAGACCGACTGTAATGTTTATAACCTGTAAAACCTGTTTATGTTATCAGTATGTATGTAATTTCACTTTTGTCAACGCTCTTTAGAATGCAAATTATTATTGGATAGAAGAGTAGAGTTCTTGAGTTTTAGAGAGAACGTTTGGCAGTCTTGCTGATATATTACTTATTGGCATATGACATGCATTGACATTGACACATACTGACATATGACAGCTTAAGCCTCCTTGCTGTTTGAACTGATTTATAAGTCTAAGCTTCGGTAAGTGACACTTGCTTCACGAATACTTAGGGCTCTAACCAAAGCTTATTTAGGCACGTGCAAATTTATTTTCATACTTTAATTTGACTTTTAACTTTTGTTCCACATTTCCTGCAAGCTGCGGAGTTGATTCTGTTACTGCATCAATTTGTGTTAAAAATAAACTTTCATTTGAGTTTATTTTTACTATACATCAAAGGATATGACCATAAGCCATACCTTTACAGCTCTAGTAGTTGACATTTGAAGTAGTGTAGAACTGTACACACTAGTTGCAAAAATGGTGTTATCATGTACACGTATGAACAAAATTATTTTTGAAGTGATTCATTTTGTTGCGACAGTGCTTTCTTATAATATTTAGAGCAAATGAAAGATCTCAGGATTAATCGACTCGCAACAACCTCCTATTTTCCAGCTGTATAGAGATAACTGCTAGGCAAAAATGATAACAGTTTAAGGGATTAAAAACTTCAGTTACGATGTTTGGATTTTTGATGTATCTACTCGGTCTAAACTGAAATTATGCCTAAACTGAAATTATGCCTGAAATACTACCTGAAGACTGTTAAAGCCTTCAGGTAGATGTTAAACTCGAGCCCGTTTTCCTCCCCTACGCCGATAAACATGAGACTCGTTGATCGAAGCGATTATTTAAAGAAGAAAAATGAGGTCGAGTTCCTTCGCCGAGGATAAATACTCATACATTTGTAGATACACAAATGACAGCGTTTTTGAGTTGTTAACAAACCCTTGCATTTTCAAAAGAGTGTTGCATGACATTGGCTTTATTGACAAAAACATTGTGTTATCAGAGATTTAACTCTTCAGTTGAGTGCTTTTGTCTGCCATTCCTGGAAACATCGAAATCATATCTTTGCTTCTCCACTTCTTCTTCGATACTTTATGATTCGCAGCTCAGGTGCATAGCCTTAGGAAGTATTATTTAAAAAGATAATGCTTCCAAGAAACAATTTATCTTTTTTAAGAATACGTTACCTATAATAATGTTATCACAGAGACGCAGTTTCATATAAATGCACTTTTGTCGTATAATAAAAGTGAATGATTTAGAACAAACCATGAGGTAAGTCAGAAATTTTAAAATTCTTCTTAGAAATTTTAAAATTCTTAATTTTAAAATCTTGTAAGAAAGTGTTATCACAGGGTTGTTGTATTGTCGCAGAACCTTAATTTTTAGGCTTTACTTTTTACTTTTTTAATTTTTTTTCTTTTTCTTTTTCTTTTGAAGCGTTAGACATTTTATCTAAAATTATGCTCAATGTATGGTGAAATTTCGCCTAATTTTAAACTTAACAAACTTCTTTTGTAAGGTTTTAGTTTAAACTAACAAAGTTTTATTTTAATTTCACTTTCCTATGAGTTCTTATTTCAACTTCCCGTTAGAATGAGCGTTTATGCTAATTTGCAGTGGAGCCTGACTAGCTAGTATTTAAATTCTAAGCCTTAGCGCTGTTACGCTATTACTTATTGAAATAATCTAAGTGCGTTAGCATTAGCTAAATCTTGCTACGCACTATTGATCGTGTAGCGTAGAGGCCAATCTCGCGTTTATAGCTCAGTGAGAAACGACTACTTAATTTCTAGATAACTTTAGTTTAAATTATTTGATTGTTCAGTTTAGACCCAAGTGCGGTCATTATTTTCTGTTATCCCTCCCGAGTTGGGAAGTGGCTGTAAATAGTGGTTTAATAAAATAGGATTTTAAATCCTTCTTACGTGCAGTTATTCTACCACTTAACCACAGTATCCTCCACAGAACATAGCTGCATTCAGCTCCCTGTTCAAGATCAGGACTTCAACTACTTCACGAATATGTTCGCCAAAAGTATGCACCGAACACTCAGTCCTGACACTTTCAGTTATTTTATTATTTTTATAGTTTTCAATAGTTTTTTTTTCTTTTAAAGAACAAGTTGCTAAAGAATGAAATACTGTAGCAATCTGCTACGATATAAACTGAAAGTATGCTATATCCAACACTAAAATAAATGCACATGTTAAACAGCTGTTTAGACATTTTGTTGATAAGCATTCATCTGCTTTAAAGGTATAGTTTTGAGAAAGTTTCTGATAGTGTGATGAATATAGTTTTGGCGAAAGTGCTGTTCGTATTTTTTATTACTAGGAGTGAAAGGTTCAAAAACTGACATTGTCTAGTAGTTATATCTAATTAGTACCGAGACAGTGTGTTGGAAATTCAAGAGTGCCTATAGTTCCAAGTTTTCTACAAAGACCTTTGAGCAACGGCTGTATCGATTCATGTTAGATGAGGATATCATAGTGGGGGAAGATTTACGATTCTTTCCGTCTGCGTTTAAAAGCTTTAAAACCATGGAGGTAAGAAAGAAAGGAGGGGCCAAGCCAGCATTGAGAGTGAAGCAATGCTCCAAGGCTTCGGTCTCCAGATGGGGTGTTCTTTGTTTACATTCAGAAGCTCCCTTGAGAGCGTTCTAATAGTATTTCGACACACGACAGTTCCATACAAATCGAAAAACGGGACACTTCCACACAAAAGAAACATTCATTGTGTGATGGACAATAGCAATTTGTATAATTTAGTGACATTTACGCAAAAATCACATCTTGGTTGTTTTTCGATATCTAACAACAGCGATTTTGATTATGAATTTGTTTTATAAAATTCTAAGCTGTTGAACTACAAAAATATAGATTTTATCAAAAATGTTATGCTTAAAGAAAGAAAAATACCTTACGGTACCTTTAAAATTGCGGTTAATGATTAAATGTGAAATGGATAGTTATTTTTTATTATATTATCAGAGAGTTATTAAACTGGGTAAAATCGCTAAAAGAGGTATTGAGTGCTCTGCCAAAATATATTTACTAGAAAACTTGAATTTGATAATGAATGTATCCTAAAACGTGTTTAAGTCAAAAATTTGAAACTTGATGGCTGAATGTAAATATAAAATTATGCATGTTAAAATATTTGTAATTAGGCACATAGGTTAGGGAAAGTTTTTATTAAATAGCGTAAGACATGCAAGGGCTGTCTGCCTAAATGGAGAGATGCCATCGTGGAGGAATTTCGAAGAAAAATTTACTCTGGAGAGGATATTAAAAATAATGCATGTAATTTTCATTCACATTATATTTATACTTATTTCTCATGTAAAAGTTTCTGGTATGTGCTAAACTATTGTAAATTACTTTACTGGAAAAAATATAGTGAATGCACAGAAATTAAATTTTTGTACATGCCAAAAATGAAAAATATGAAATATGTATAGGTATTTATGCATATGCTTGCAAAAAGCATGTATCTGCCTTTAACAAAATACGTAAATATTTATAAAGTTATTTATAAATATATTTGAAATGAAGGATTTCTTTATTCAAAAGCTCCTTTGAAAGTTAGTGTGAAGAAATCTAATTATTAAATGTATCTAAATATCTTTCAACGTAGAGAGAGTTTTTGATCCAATAGGTTTCACCTGTCCTTTTGCACTCCTCCCAAAATTATAATTGCAAAAGAGCTGGGAAACTGAACAGCGCTGGGATGCAGAGCTACCTTAAAGGTATCAAAAGAAAATTTTTAAACTGAGCCAAAGAATTGCCCTTATTGTCATCGGTGAAGATTTCCGGAGTAGTTGCACTGACAAAGGGAAAATCTTTTAGTTTGCATATGCTTGCCGATGCTTCACAGGGATCGTATGCAAGTGCAGTATATTTGAAACGTCAAAATAAAGAAGAAGTGACTCTACTACAAACCAAAGCATGAGCATCTCCCTTAAAAAAGAAATAAATATACTACGACCTGAATTTCTTGCTTGCCTTATTGTAGTGCGATTAGCTTCATTTGTCAAGAACAGTCTTAAAGTTGAAATTTCAAAGGAATATTACTGAACAGATTTTTCAACAACACTCGTAAAAATATCGTAACATAAATAGCGTAGAAGTCACGCTTTTGAGTTTCAGAAATTAGAATCCCATCGGACGGTGAAAATTGGTCCTATGTCCGGGAGCGGAAAACCCAGCTGATATACCATCAAGAGGATGTTCTGTGAAGAAACTTATTGAATCAAGATGGAGAGAGGGCCCACCTTGTTGGTACTGCCGGAAGATGGCCTCGTTCTGTTCCAATCGATAGCAAAGATGAGGTTAATACTGTAAAACGTAGGGCAGTTATGATTTTGTTAAGCAATGCTAGAGATATGTCTTAACGAATCTTTGGCTATTTTTCAAAGTACACCAAAATACTAAGAATGATCGGGAGGATACACAGATTGGTAGGAAATACTCGAAAGAGGAGAGAAGAAAGAGAAATCTGAGATTTAAAGTTCATGAATTAAGAAGAGCCGAAAAATTTATTGTGGATTATTCAACATGGTTCCTTTTCACCTGATGATATTAAGAAGGTTAAAGTCAATTAGCGAGTTCAAAGATGACGAAGGCATGCTGTCAAGTCTAGGTTGACTGAAAGAAAAGACCATGAAGATTTTATTTATCCGATGTTACTTCGGAAGCATCATAAAACTATACAGAAATTGATAATTTATTCTTAGCGTACCTAAAAAAAAGTTTTATAATTGATAATTCATTCTTAGCATAAACATTTATAAGGGGTTTTCTCCCTCCTTTCTGCATGCCTTCTTGGTGTAATGATAACATCTCATCGCGTATTCGAGAGATCTAGGTTCGAGTGTCGGCAAAGGCAGTACACACTTTCCATATCTCCTGCTTCAAAATAACCTAATGCCTCTACAGTGACGCCCGAATTAAAAAAAGGGGGCCGATGATGATTCTTCACCACCAGGATTTGGCAAATGTGTCTCCTAATCACCAGTCGCCTTTTAAAAGGGGCAATATATAAGGTATTTTCTTCTTCCTTCCAGTATGCTTTCGTGGTGTAATGGTAGCACACTTGACGCGAATTCCGAGAGGTCCAAGCTTCGAGTCCTGGCAAGGGCATTACACATTTTCCACATGTCCTCCTTCAAAATCACCTAATTCCTCTACACATACATTTATATCTCATTCAGGAATACGCGTATTGATCTCAAAACCTTTAGAGACGTTTTGGATCCTGAAAAGCAGAGCTACGCTTCGAAAAGCTTTATGTGCATATGTCACTCATTTTTTCGAGATAGTCGGAGTTAATTTAGCTGGCCCATTAATTCTGAAAGATAAAAGAAAAGCTTGAATTATACTTTTCTCCTCCCTGTTTTTAGGACGATTCATTTGGAATTGATTTTGTTCCTTTCAACTGAAGGATTTTTACTTGGTCTCAGAAGATTTATTGCCCGTAGAGGGAAGCCGTCGACAATTTATAGTGACAAGGGAGGCAATTTTGTCGGATCTAATAATCTCTTGAGATCAGTTGATTGGAATACCATCGAGATAGAAGTCGCCACAAACAAGATCCACTGAAAGTTCAGTTCATCCGCAGCACCATGGTGGGGTAGTTTGGGAGAACGAATTGTTCAAATGATTAAGAAGCTTTTGCATCTAGTCCTTGGTCATTCGTGTCTGAGTTATGAAGAATTGAGGAGTATGCTATTCGACTACAAAGCAACTGTGAATTCCAGACCACTGATTTATGTGTCAGAGGACTCTGATGATCTCAACTGTTAAAATGCGTAGTTGGATTTCCTGACTAGATTCACCTTGATAAAGCTGATTTCAGTAAGAGACTGAGGCATCTACAGAATTTGCGAGAGGTCTTGTGAAAGATATTTAGAAGTGAATATCTCGGCCTGCTAGTGCAATGTTGCCGATCTACAGCTCCGATTTCTCAACAGATAAAAATCGGGGGCATAGTTCTCATCGAGTCGGATGACAACGCAAGGTGCTATGTCTTCTAGCAAAAGTGATTGAGCTATAGCCAGGAAAAGACGTCAACATTTAAGTAGTTCGTGTCAAAACTATATTTGGAAAATTAGTTCGACCAATCCAGAGAATATTCCCTCTCGAAATACCTTCATCTTTGGAGTCAGATGAGGAAAATGAAACTAAGACGCAGTTTAGTGTCAAAATTATCAAAGAGTAATTTAGCTTCAGGTTTATCAAAGGACATAAAATTGCCGTGACTAGAAGTGGATGACAAACTAAAATCCCTTCTAGATTTCTTACCTGAACACTACTCGAGTCATTGAAGGATAGATGTTTAAGAACTTAACATTCTTTTTGTTTACTATTTAGCTTGATATTTGTGTGGAAAGTACTTTTATATTTGCTATGACCTATTAAGTGTGTGTCATTAATCAAAAATGGGAGTATTGTTGGAAACAATCCTCAGTTGTTATTTTTCGTTGATAGTTTCACATTGTAAGAGCGGCAACCTTCTGATTTTTGTTTTGTTTGAAAATAAACATGATGCTTTTGAATATTAGATGCAAAACTATTTTATTTCAAGTTTATTAGGAGAAAGGAGAACAGTTAGTTCTTGCAAATCTCTAACATGCAAATCTAATTTTAAGAATTCATGAAGGATAACTGTCTGATAAGTCAAGCAGAAATAGAATCTATGGCAAGAGGAAGTAATTAGCAAGAATGATATCTGAAAAATCACTACTTGGTTTTATTCCATAAATTGAGCATACAAAGAAAAATACGACAATGTCACGAAAAAATGTCTGCTTCGAACTGAAGAATTTTTCTAATTTTTGATATTCTACCAAGTCAAGTTGTAACTATTTTCAAAACCATTAGCAAAAGAATTTAATTTTAAAATAAATTATACAACGTTACAAGATTTATTGTATTATAATTTAAATGCATTGTGTATTTCTTTTGATAAATAATAGCAGTTTAAAAGTTTCTTTACATTTCAGAGTTTTCTTCACTGCAATTTGGCTGCTGTTTGCTCTGAACAGGGTATCAGCAGGATCTATTTGTCCCGATCGCAAATATATCTACCCTTGTACGTGTGCAAATGTGGGTCAAGGAAAGAAGATTTGGACGATAGTTGTCTGCGCTCGTTTGGCAGATACGGACTCATTAAACCACATCATTGACAGTTTAAAAAGTATAAATATGGACAAGTTTTTGCTGTACGATTCATTCTGGGACGCTCACGGTCGTGAAGATGAGGAAAAACAGAAGTTACCCAACAACTGGGTAACTAACTTACGAGCAAAGGAAATGGAAATTGTAGATACCAAACTGTCTTCATGCTTTGCATGCCAGTCTACCTTTAGCTGTAGAAATAGCGTCACAAACAGGTTTGTATAGCAACATATTTTTCTTTAAATTTCCAACAATAATTTCGAAAGGGATCAGATATAGCCTATCTTTTTCAAGATAAAAAATATTTGCAAAATGAAAGAGCAAAACCTATTTATAGCTATATCAATGGGCGAGGCTATGAGAAAACGAATGTAGCGCTATTTGTCGAAGAAAACAATAATGAAAATTTAAGATGTTAAGAGTTTTGTAAGTGTTGGGAAGGAATAGATTGGAGTTGATGTCATTAATTACTGTATAACAGTACAGTACATTAGTAATATCAGAACCTCAATTATCCAGACCTCAGATATTCCAAACTCTAGTTATGTGAGTCTCTTGTTCTTCGTTGTAGGTCCAATAGGTTTTAGCATATTGCTAATTTATGCGCGTGTTTTTAATACTTTCATTAATTTTGATTTTAAATAAAAATATTTTTAAGTGCAAAGATTTAATAATTTGCAATGCACTATTAATTTTATTAGCTTTTCTTTCCAATTATAACATATAATGTCTTGGTACAATTCTAGTGGACTAAAAACAGGTTTTGCGCTTTGTTTCATAGATGCAAAATATGAAAAAAATTCGGTACTTTTATATTAACTGATGCTGATGTCATCCTATGCAATGACTTGCCAATATTTGTCTAATTTATTGCTTTATTTATGCATAATTTTAACTGCATATTCAAATTTCTTCTGTTTCTTTCTGCATATTTGTTAGCATTTTAACCCTTTCTCCCCACTTCATCCATTTTCTTAGTTTTCTGAGTAACGTCATTTGAATGATGGTATTAACTGTATTTCTTAATTGCATTATCAATCTAGACTTCTAATACTTATTAGAAGCAAAATATCTCCATTGCAATTGCATAACGTGCTAAACTTTTACATCTTCTGTTCTATTCTGATTTGATTGATTGGTAGGTTGATTTATAAACTTAGTCGAATTTTCCTTAGTTTGAAACTGGTCTAACCTTCTACGCTGAAAGATGAATTATCGCCCTGCATTTACTGCAATGTCTGAACTCAAAATTAATGCAACTTTGATAAAAGAAGTTCAAATGAATTGTGCCTTTAGCTTGAAATACAAAACTAAGCTTTTCGCAAGAATAACGGACAAAATGAAATTCAAATTATTTACATTTTACGAATAATTACATCCAAGCACTTGACTCGGTAAGATTTTACGAAATGATTAATTAATATTCCACACGAAAGAGAAACTCACAAACTCGGGGAAATATCGCTCATATCAGTTGCGGGCAGAGAAGTACTTCCCAGTCAGCTGTCATTACCAATTCTTCTTCTCTCTACTTAGATACTCATTCTTATTTAAAATTTCTCTCATTTACATATTTTAGTAGAGCAGAAGAAAGAGTAGTATTATATAACAGATTTTAACATAAGCATGTTAATTCAAATAAATCTTACAGATTACTTATGTGCCTCCTTTAGGAAAGATACCTACTTTACGGACTATCTGGAAACTGAATCACATCCACGTTACATAATGGTGACAAGTGACGGACGCGCAAACGCATCATGGCTAACAGAGGTAAGCAGGTATGCGTCCTACGTCCTCTTCCGGCTAGAAGCAATAACTCCCTGGAGCTCCGTGGGAACAACATTCAGGAGTTTAGATGAATGTAAATACAATGAGTTTGCGTAAGTTCACGGATCGCCGTTCATCGTAATTCGCATGATCACACTACGTTACGCTAAGTGTTTAGATTGCTCACAGAATGTACTACAGCTCTGCATTGCAGAATGTATGCTGTTTTGTTAGCTAAAGTGGGGGTAACCTAATGAGAGAAAGTCTTATATGAGCTGGTAGATGTTCTGTCCCAGGGCTGCAATCGTAATGATAGTCTGGTGCTGCCTAAACTAATACGAAACAGCCGTCGGGAACCGAATTCGGGACCAACCGCTTGTATGGTCTGATCTATTAAATCATTGACGGGACTTTTTATTTCATTAGAGTCAGAGCAAGTAAAATATTTTTGAACTGTTATCATCTTAACCTTTTCTTTTTAAGACGGGCTCTATCTTACTGTGCCCCTTTCCATAGAGAAAATGCAACAACAGGAAAAACCTTTAAACTTGTTACACGCATAGAAAAATATAATTCGAACACATGATTTTAATTTCAAAGCACTTATAAGTACTCAGTGATTGGATGAAGAGAATCATTCGTAAGAAGTAAGGCTACCATTCTGGGTAAGACAATCGTTAAGCAGGGCGTGGCATCAATTGAATGAGTGCTCGAGTTTTATCATAGAATTTTCCAGATTATATAGTACGAAGACAAACACATGATATTTTAGAATGTAGAAACAACTTTTCTCAGCCAAGATGATTTTTTATAAATTTGAACCATTTTCCTGAGCTCTTCTAAAGAATGATAAATGTTCTAAGTTTCTTTCTAAGCATCGTTTTGAAGTTAAAAAATTAGCGTAAAACATCGATTTAAATCACACAGATTTTCTAATTATGATTTATTATGGTTTTCTACAAGATCTGATGCGATAGTAGCATACTGAATAAACAATGAATTCGACTATTGTGACAAAGCACCTGCCAAAACAACAATTTACAACTGGTTTAACGAATTCCGTCTAGGATATATTAGTCGGAATACTGAATTTTGCGAAGGTAAATTATGAATGAAAAGCACATTAGGCATCACTGAATTTAATTCATGTTTGAAAGGATGCTCATATCGAAAACCGTAAGAAAAATCTCAAAGGACTCAAAAGCTATTTTTGTAACAGGTGATAAAAAGTTGATTTATTCTTGCGAAAAATCAACAAAACACATTCTATTATTTGGCATTTCAAAAGGTAACGAAACATAGATTTAGCCCTATGAACCCGAAACAAAACTGAAGTCTGCAATCTGGGTGCTTAAAAGTGAACTAAACTCTACAAAATTTGTTCGTATACGAAATGCTTTAAAGGAAATGACAGCTACATAGTTTGGTAAAGTCAGTCATATTGGAGCTGTTGCTTTGGAGAATCGTAGAACGGCAAATAATAATTAGCAAAAAATAATACAATAAAATCTTGATTTCCTAAAGTTTTCTGAAACTGTTCATCTGAAATTCTGGAAATACGTGATACATGATACCAAATTAACAATTTTAGAATCTCTTTTATTTGGAAATAAAATTTATTTTATTTAATTAAACAAAGAATCCAGACAACAAGATTTTATTATCTGACAAAAATATTCCTCAAGAAAAATATGATATATCAATTTAAACTCAGAACCCAAAAATTTAACCCCATTCTCTAAGTTATCATATCTCAGAATTGACTATTGATTGGCAAGCTTTAGTTCTTCGATCTTTTAGAATTGAGTTCAGTACTAGAGCTAGATCATACTACAAAAACAAGAAAGTATACTAACACTTGGTTATACTAACGCTATTCAATGAATAGAGTTATATCTGAATAAACATGCAATGAGTTAGAATCAGCATAGTACCTGCTACAGATATGCTTGTTCTAACTCATTGCAAGATAGAACTGTGGACAACATTTTCAAGAAACAAAAGAAAAACTTTATAACACTTAAGACTATGTTAATAAATTAGATTAAGAAGGGTGCAATTGTTTTAGTCTTCGCATTTGGGGAAGATATTGACATCATCTAGAATTCTCGAAACACTCGAACGGCATTTCTCCAACTGGAGGCTGAAGCAGCTAAAATACACCTTAGCATCAAGCAAACAAAAGCTAAATATATGCCAAGCACTAAGTCAAAATTTAATCAAAGATAAATATAAATGAATTTAAAGTGTTTGAGTATTTCGCATATCTTGGCTCTGTAATTAATATAGAAAACAATATCTTCCTTTAAATTCGTAACAAAGTAACTCTTGCTAACCAATGTTTCCTTGATTTAGAACTAATGAAGAAATCTATGGGATATACGGATATCCAAAAATCACTAATTTTGTCCAAATTAATTTTTAATTTAAATTAATTTTTCTTGACCCAAAGATTAAGATGGGCTGGTTTCCTGATCGGAATGATCAAAAACAGAACTATCAAAAAACAATAGCCAGTAGGTACTTAGAAGCCAATAGGTACTTGAAAGAAGAAGCTAAGAGGGAAACCGAAACTCAGAAGGCTAGGCTGTCTGAAGAGACACTTGGAATTCAAAGGTCATTAGTTGGAAGACTAAGGCCGAGTGTAGAATAGCCTGAAATGAAATTCTAAAGAAGGTTAAGGCCCATCATGGATTGTCGAGTCATTGAAGAATAAGGAGAAGTCATGTTAACGGTTAACAGAGAGACATATTATTGTCTTATCACTGTTAGTTACTTAAAAGTTTGGGTTTGATTTTAACTAAATGAAATATTTTATTTTTACTTTTTGTGTTAAGTAGCTTCGACTGTCATTTGCAAAATATATGGATTTGGATAGATGCTCTCCAGGAAGATTTTTTCATAGGAATTTTACTACTTTTTAAATATAAAAGAAAGTAGCTAAATTAAAAGTGAGACTTCAAGGGCAGTTACAAATTTAAGTTTGAATTATATCTTACATTTATATGTTTCCAAAGCGATGATTTTAAATGAAGGTTCAGTCGGAAATTTTGTATATACTATCTAGGATAGATTAACTCTATCTTCTCTAAGTTAGTTGAAAAGACATAATTTAAATTAAGGTAGATCATTACATCTTGGTTATTTACATTAAATCAATTCAAAAACAAAATATGAAAGTAAACCTTTGTTATATTTTTAAGATATTCGAAAATAGCTGATTATGTACGTTTAATTCAGTCGTTTTTCAAGTGTTGTAATCCCGTAATGTTAATTTCTAAAGTAAACAAGTATCGTATATTCCGGCATATAACATGTACTTTTAATGCAGAAAATAAGATCGTATATGTCGGATACAAAAATGATCGATTTAAAAATAAGGAAAAGATGAGCATACAAAAATTAAATTTCTATGTGTACTTAAACGCTGTTTATTAAAACAAATGACATATCTTATAAACTTAAAAATTTTCATTATCGCATAACATGACAAATTTGTCATATTCGTCTTCAGTTATAGCGTCAGGCACATCAGTCGTATTCTGTTTTATCTTCTTCATCATTGTTACTTTGATCCATAATTAAATAATTATTTTCCGTTCCATCTACATTGTTATACATACTAAACTTTTTAAGTGAGTCCTAAATTATGAAATTCATGTTGTGCTTTTATTATCTAGTCACACACTATTTCTAGACTGGCATAACATATTTGGTGGCTTTTTGTAAATGTTTTTTTACCTTCTAACATCCACGTATTTCCACTGTCGTTTTAAATATTCTTTGAATGCTTTATTGATACACATATTTAAAGGCATTAAATCCACTTAGAATGACTACCATAACTGTATTACACTTGTTTAACAATTTCTTCGTATTATCCGTTAGAGAGATACTAAAAGACTTTCTGGATTCTTTAAGTCAACATAACGCTTTTGCCAAACATTTCTTATTCACAATTCCACGCCGTTTTGGTCCATCCATCCTTCGTGAACATAAATGAAAACACCATCTGGGAAATTACATTTTGCCATCGTCTGTCTTTTAAAAATAACCCTGGGTTTTAATTTTATACCTCCTGCTAAACAGGAAAGCACTACCGGTGGGACGAAATTTTTTCGTGATGTATTGTTTTTACGCGAACCGTTTTCGTTCCTTTCAAATCAATTGTTTTATTTCTTGTAACCGTTCATCCATATTTCAATATGTGACACTAAGTTTTCTTTTCTTCGTAGGTCAATAATATACTTCTGGAAGCTTATGAATTTGTACCTGAAATCTTTCGGAAGCTTTTGCGAAATTTTTGTTCTTTCTCGTAGGACTAAATTATTCCGTGCCATATATGGACTACACCAACTCAAAGTTGCTTTAAAGTGTTCACTTTCATTTGCATTTTTTTCCCACTTTAAGGCAAATAACCATACGCTGTTTCTTGTTACAGTTAATTCATTCTGGCGATTTCTAGAACCCACTTCGTAACACTTTCTTTTAGGATAGGCCATTCTGTTACTTCTTCATGCAAAGCAAATTTATTTTTCGTAATATTAATTACTTTGTTTTCATTTTTCTTCCACTCATGTATGGAGCTTTTATCAACACCAAAGATCATTGCTGCAGCACGATTTCCATTTTCTTTCGCAAACTGAATAACTTTGCATTTGAAACCAACACCGTTTTTGTTTCGTTTGGCAAGAGCCATTACTAAAAGGAACACTTGCTCAAATGTATTTATCTAAAGCAAATGCGATTGACTAAAGCTTTCGATATTCGGTTCAAAATGACTTCAAATGACTACAGAAAGAAAAAACATCTGACTCCTAATTCCGCGAATTCATTCGGGTCCGAAGTGTATCCTTATCCTAAATTATGTTCCACCCTGGAATAATATTCTTGTGCACACTTACTCTGAATATAACCCACTTCTTTTTCAGAATTATTTACATTCTCAAGCATTTCCCCCTTGCATATTATATCTTTTCCGTTAGCGCTTTCCAATTCAGTACGCCAATGTCCGAAAGTCTGGGAAAAATCTTTGAATGAATGACTTGAAAGGATGAGAGCATCGCGCGTGTATCTTCAAGGTTTTCAGGTTTCAGGAGTAAAGAAATGTGTGCGCGTTATGCGGCGAATATACCTAAAAATTAAAAACAATTAGTTTGAAATTATAAGTGCGTGTTACATGCCGGAATATATGGTAATTTAATTTCATAACGATAGGCTTTGTCAGATGTGACAAGGTAACTGAAATTCAAGTAATTGGAATTCTAGTCTTTCTGATATTTTGATTTGTATTTAAAATATTATATACTAAAATTCCATATTTTTATTTATGAAAATCTAGATTCTCCGTCTTAAATGGCACATCAGCATCCGAAATTTGCACCTTGTGTGATTCTGGTCGCGGAGATAAATATCCCTGGACAAACTGTATGTCGAAACTGGAACATTTCCATTTCACCCACGGGAAGCTTTCTACTCTAAAAGAATCTTTTTTCCCCAAACCAATGCCAGCACTTCGTGTATTGAATCTCACGTATAATCAAATTCGCCTCATTGAAAGGAGAGCGCTGTCTAAGCTCCCTAAACTACAGTCTCTGGATTTGAGCCATAATTTTATACAGCATATCAGCCAGATGTTTGAGACCAACTTAGGCACATTGAAGTTTATAGATTTGAGGTATGACGTATTTTTACATTATTTTCTTACTAAAAGATTCGTGCATTTAATAAACAGTTCAGCGGGGTAACCCAAGTTTGTAAATTTATATTTGGGAAAACTGTATAGAAATTTATACCGACTTTATTGAGAGTATTCATTTTGGGATTATGTATTTGATCATAACTTATAGTTTTATTGAAAATTGCATTAACTGATTTTTATGTGCATTTAAATATCCTGTTGAACTGATTAATGTGTTAGATTTTTCAACAATTGAATGCAATAATGATGAAGTAACATCTTGCCTTTTACGTAACGTCCTCAAATCTTTTCTTCTTTGTAAGTAAACCACGAAATAATCTATTAATAAACAGTATTTATTAAACACATATATATCAAAAGAGGAACATTAATAATTAAATGGTAACATTTCAAACATATTTATAACGCTAACTGAATAATTTTAACAAGCATTCTGATATGAAGAAATGAAATGAAGAGTTGTTCCTTTCATAGTCTTTTGGCTGAAATAGAACCAAGAGTGAACATTTAGCGTTGTTGGTGGTGATGTATCCTGTCCAGCACTTTGCTTTAACAGTTTTATATAATGGGTAGGATCATTATCAGCAGTATTTCTCAAAGTTCTGGAACAGAGGTTTTCTTAATGGCTTGGTTAGCATCTCTGCAGTTATGTTCGGGTTATATGCCCAGGCTTAGGATTCCGTTTTGTTAGAATTAACGCAAATGATGATATTTGATATTTGTATGTTTTGTTCAAGAATTATTCACACCTGATTGTAAAAGTTTGATGTACGAACTGTTACCTTTACAGAGTATAGCTGAAAGGTTTTTCTCAAGTCTTAAATCTTCAAGAAAATGTATTATTCATTGTGTACCTTGAACTGCGCAGATAGCTGCTATGTACCTCGCTTCTGTTAAGGAAAATGCTATACAGCTTTGGGTTTTGCCATTACATGAGCAATGTTTATTGATATGGATACGTATACACTGATATACATTTTGGTTATTTTATCCTTTACTCAAACTGCGTCTGAATATGCGGTTAATATAAGTTCTTATTAAAGACTAACTTGAAATCCTTTAGTGTATGTGAGTATAGAATGACATCCTTGCAGCATTTCAACCTGCTGTTTAAGGGTTTTCATTTCTTCTCTTCAGAAGATTAACAATCATGTGCTGCGTCAGGTCGAGTCAGTATGATTATGTATGGTTCCTTAATATGCTTCCTTCTAATTTGTAGTAGTTTGTTTCTGTTGGTACACATGCCGGTTTATGATCTTGATCATTCTTTTGACTTGTATTTTTTTCGTTTTCCTTTCTACCCTCCCTCGCAGTCGTTTATTATACGGGTTCGGATCTGCACCTTGGTATTCTTAGCACTTGCGTATAACAACAGGGGAATCTGGCTTTTCCCGAGGGTTGTGGGGGAAGGGCTTCATACCGACTCTTCACAGGTCTGGTGGCGTAAGTCACCGTAATTACAGTCGAATAGTGTTTGGGCCCCTGAGCGTCCACATATGCTGTCTTCCGTATAAAAAACCTAGAGGGAGGGGCAACCCGCGTAGTACTGGCGGGTAGCATCTCTAACGACCAGTCAAATCTTGAGGCAAATAGCCTCGCTGTGGTCTCTGGTCGCCGGCATGGTAACCCTGGTTGAGCAATTCAGCGGTGGAAAAGGAGATTTAATTTTAAGTGATTGATCCTGGAGGCGTGGGACAGAAATACTCCAAGAACCATCTCCAAGGAAGCTTTTTGACTGGAATGCCCATCTTGTGCCTGGCTTCGGGCTGTTCGGTTAAGACCCAGTCCGTGGTATTGCATTCAGTTGTACAGACACGTGTACGATTAGTTAATTAGTTCACTCAAAGCAGAATGCTTTGAGCATGCAATAGCAGCCAAAGTAGACATTGGCATAAGACAGTGACGCCGCCAGCAGTGGCAGAGCTTGTGATGTTGCTTGCTCTAGACAACAGAAGCACCTCTACACCAAAACGGCACCGTGGGTCCCAGGAAGGCTTTACTAATCTGGATAGCTAGCGTAAGGGGCCTATACCTACTTACCCAGGGTAAATAATAGGCGGCCCCCTACACTTATACCTAACCTAACCTAATTAGTTCACTTCTGTTCACGGGGTCATTTATGGTATTAAGTGAGATCTGTACTCTGACAACCTCGACTCTGAAGGTATAAAATACATGAGCTCGTTTACTGCTATCCGAGAGGGTAGCGATTTCGGCCATTCGAATGGATAGCGTGACGGTCAGTATTACACCAATCTGTAAGCTCTAAATTCTTCGAGGTGTGTCTGAAATATGATACTTTTAATCAGTCCTCTGAGTCTGGGGCTTTCGGGTTGTACAGATAGATGAGATTTACTTATATCCTTCTGGGTGCTTTTCGAGCCCGTGACTTCTATCTGAAGAAAAGAGTTTAAAGGGTACTGTGCATTGGATCTATCAAAGAATCCGAAAGTCATTTTATTATTATTATTATTATTATAAGCTTTCTATAACTCTCCGTTATCTTTATTTGTACCGACTGAGATCTGTACTCTCATAGTCTCGACACAGGGGCACATTATGTACGAACGGAGTTCCTACCTCCATCCGTTAGGTAGTTGCGCGGTTAACTATTCTCATTAGACCCTTATATTTACAGCTCCAACACTACATGGTGTGTTAAGTGTAGGGTGGGCTATTAGCCGTCCTCCCAAGAAGAGACGAGGCGGCCAGATTCTCCCTTTGGGGACCAAATTCTTTTGGGGCATGCCACATCTCATGCGACCTTATAAATAAAGGGAAGATCTATAGTATCTTTCATTAGACGGAGTGGGATGATAGTAATTAGTTACTTCATTTCTCAGAAATGTGTCATCTATATACAGGATTATATATGGCGATTTTCCACTGTTGCTTTTAAAAATTAGCAAGGATTTACATTGCTTTATTCAATTGTTCTAATTGTTGCTAAGTTAAAAAGTTCATTGATTTTCGATTCTAGTCTCTAAAACAAACTTTTAGTCTATACTTTGATTGCTTCAGTTTACAGAATTTTACTCCAGCTCTTGCATATCTTTCAAATTAAGCCACGTAAGTTTCTTCTTCTAATCCTCCTTGAAGAAAAGCTGTTTTGACATCAATATATCTGCCAGACATGCTTTTGTAAGAAATCGCAAGCAAGCCAAATCGTAGATTTGTGCATTTTATAACAGACGCAAAGATTTCATCAAAGTCAGATCGAAACTTCTGGTTAAATCCTTTTTCAGTTAATCTGGCTTTATATCTTTCAATTTTCTTTTTCTGCGCTGAGTTTCAGTTTGAAAGTCCATTCGCCGCCTGTTGGTTTTCTACCTTTTGGTTTTAGCACCTATCCTGGGTTTAACTTATGTTAGTTCAATTATCATCAACTAAAAGGTATCGCATGTAAGCTAAGGGTAAATGTTTTACACAAGAATATCTAAGTAAACAGACACAGAAATAAGATAAATTTATTCTACCTCACCATTCCTGACGATTAAATTAAAAATATACAGCACAAATTTGCCAGTCACCTAGACCTGACTTAAACGGAACCTTTTCTTGAACTTGCTGTGAATTCAAATATACTGGTATGCAAAAATTAAGGACGAAGTCGAAAAATTAGCATATCAGCTGAACGAAGAGGCAGAGCGGACAGAAAGACAAATCAGGAGATTAAGTAAGGTGATGTACGGTAGCACATGCGCAGATATGCAGGTAGACGTAATGGGGGAGTGTCTGAGTAGTATAAAGCATGTTGTCGATGTAAGATCAGTATTTCTGGCAAAGAGATTGCATGCCGTATAGCAGTTAAAATCACACCGAGTTGCTGCCTCAGCGAGAAATGGCGAATAATCAATCTGTTAGACGACATCTTGATGCTTTTACCCGAGGTCGAATCATTGGGAAGTTGGAGGAAGGCGGCAGGGTGACAAGTGTGGCTGCAGAGTTCGGAATTGCTCACAGCATCGTTTCACGACTTTGGAGACAATTTCAAACTACAGGAACAGCTATCCGGGGGTTTAGTAGTGGTCGTCCACGAGGAACCACACCCGCAGATGACCGGTATATTGCCTTACAGGCCAGAAGAAACAGGCGGCAGACAGCGGGAGAAATCGCTAGACACACGACACAGGCGACTGGACGACCGATATCGCGTTTTACCGTGGCCAGAAGACTGCACGGTGGTGGTCTGTTTGCACGACGCCCTGTACGGTGTGTACCTCTAACGCCTGCCCATCGGAGAAGGCGTTCTCTGTGGTGCCGGGAACACCGGAATTGGAGAGACAATGAATGGGGACGAGTACTCTTTACAGATGAGAGCAGATTTAGTCTGAGTTGCGATTCTAGACACATACACATCTGGACAGAGCGGGGAACACGCAATAACCCCTTCAACATCATCAAAAGGGACTGTTTTGGAGGTCGCGGAGTTCTCGTTCGAGCAGACATAATGCTTGGTAGCCGGACCGACCTTCATATCTCCCAAGGAGGTTCGTCACCTGGGACTGCTATTGTAACGAGGTTCTTCTTCCTTACATGCGTCTTTTCACAAGGGCTATGGGTCCTCAGTTCCTCTTCATGGACGACAATGCTCCACCTCATCGCACAGTTACTGTCGAAGAGCTGTTGGAGAGTGAAGATATTGAACACATGGATTGGTCGGCAAGGTCTCTGGATCTAAATCCCGTCGAGCATGTACGGAACTTACTAGGGAGACCCGTGGCAGCACGTAACTTATCGCCAGTAACGATTAAACAGATAGTTTAAAGCATTTAATATTTGAAACATTTTCCAGTAAAAGTGCATTGATGCCGGAAAAAAACTACTTTCAACACAGCTAAGATACGGTAACTTTAACTCGTACCATTTAGATTTAATTCAAAAATTTCAGAATGACCCTTGAGTATCCCCACAGCATTTACGTATCGAGTAAACAACACTTACTAGTTTTTAGAATTACAACTGTGAGTTCCGGGATTAGTAAAAAGTAAAGAAATCTATAGTTTCGAATTTGCTAATCGCTCTTGTGCCTTGCTATCATCAACAGGATAACAGAATAAGAAGCGTATTTTTTTATAACATGCTCGCATTATGAGTGTTTTGAAGTTCTGCAAATGAAACGCTGTTCTAAAAATCATTCTCTTCTACGGATGGATTTAAATAAATATCAAGAAGAATGTTCTAGATATAACAGAAATAGCCTTATATCTCCTACATCATTTTAGATCAAACTCTTACAACAATTATCCATTTTTCCACTAAAATATGTTAAGAATTTTAAGTAAAGTACTATTTCAGATTTATCATATACGGTCAAAATCTACTATGTTAATCTCAAGCGTGATTGTATATGCAAATACGAGTTTTAAATACCACATTTGAGAAGTTTTGGTTTGTATCATAAATTAAAATCTGTTCAAGTAAATTGTCATTTACGCTTTATCAATTTAAGACAAAATCTAATATGCTGCTCCCATTGCTATAAAAATCTTAAACAGTAAAACAGAAAACTTTTGAATTATATTTTAATATGGTTTTTTATTAAAAACTGTTATGGGCTTCAAACGAAGTACCACTTCCGGCTGCCTACTAAAAACTACACTGCTGGCCACCCAAATTGCAACACCAAGAAAGACAAGAGATATCACAACAAAATTTATTTAGTAGATAGCATGTTGACCAAGCATCAAATGATTAAGTTTATAGACGCCTGTGAAGTGTGGTTCCTTCCGGAATCAGTAGCCAGAGTAGCCGCCATTGTTGGAGATCACCGCTGCGACACGTCTCGGCATTGATTCAAAAAGACATTGGACGTCTTCTTGGGGTACAGCAGACCAAGCAGCTTCCCCACGTTGCCAAAGTTGATCTGGTGTGGCAGCTTGGGATGTAATCTGGGTCAATCGTTCAGCAACCATGGACCACATGTTTTCTATCGGCGAAATATCCGGAGAGCGAGCCGGCCAGGGAAGCAATTCAACCTAGCGATTGACGAAGAACCCTTGGACAATGCGTGCCACGTGTGATCGCGCATTATCCTGTTGAAATATGACTGTGGGCAAGCCCTGAAGGTAAGGAAGGACAACTGGCTCCAACACCTCGGAGATGTAGCGCTGGCTGTTTAAAGTACCGGCAATGCGTACTAGAGGAGTGTGAGAGTGATATCCAATACTGCCGCATGCCATAATACCCGGTGCAAGGCCAGTATGGCGGTGAATAACGCTGCTGTTCAGCATCCTCTCTCCAGACTCGAATCCGCCCATCGTGGTGTTGCAGACAGAAGCGTGACTTGTCAGTACAGACAATTTCATTCTATTCTGCCGTCCACATCCTTCTTTCATCGCACCATTGGCGACGGAGACGTCTGTGGTTCTGCGTCAAGGGTAGACGAAGCAATGGACATCTTGCGGACAGACCAGTCTGCTCTAAACGGCGACGAATGGTACGCGCAGACACTGGATGATGCGTTATAGACTGAATGTGCTGTGCTATGGTTCGTGATGTGACTGAGCGATCCATCACTGCCATGCGCACAATGTTCCTGTCATCACGTGAAGTGGTGCACTGAGGTGGTGGCGAAATAGCACTTTGAAGTGGCGCCACAGACGAGCGTGACGTGCGTCTGCGCTGAAATTCTAATCATTTGCATATCTCACCTCCGCTAATGCATGTTATAAATTTCATGTTATTTGCATGCTTCCTTCAGGGTGTTGCATTTACGGTGGCCAGCAGTGTATTATGGTTTTCAAGTAAAGTGCCATTTTCGGCTGTTCAGTTTTACGCCAAATGGAATCAACACTTTATGCAAAAAGCTTAAATACGAAAAACAGAAATTTTTGGAAGTTTGATATAAGAGTTATAATGCCCGAAAAAAATAGTCAGACGCATACACACAGACAGACATGATTGTGAAAGTAGCAAGAACATCTTTTAGGGACCCTAATTCCTGCTTATCCAGTGAAAACTGGCTTTCGAATTTTTGAACAAGAAAGATTACCTCCTTTACCTATGTATATAGGTTGGTGGGAGGTAAACGAAAAAAACGAAAACGCCGCATGGTGTCACCTACTGAGCATAACTAAAGTAAGGAGAGGAAACATTAGAAAAGATTTTTACAATTATAATAATTAAACAAAATGAGTTTGTTGAATGTCGCATTGAAACATCCTATTGCTGTAAGTTACTACTCACCTATTTTTATTTCTAAATTTTATTTCTTCATGAATATTATGCTACATTAAAGTAATAAGGAATTACTATCACTTAAGTAATAATTAATAATTATTTGCATGTATTATCTTTAATCTTTAAAGCAATAATCGATTAATTAATATTCTTATGTGTTATCTTTAAAAGTATAATTAATTGTTGCTTTTTAATATTGTTTCACAGCTGGAACTTTATCAAAGAGATTGGTCCGGACTTTTTTCAACGTGTACCCAAGTTAGTTCATTTAAACTTAGACAACAATTACTTCGAATATCTTGTAATGAAAGATTGGAAAAAGGTACCGGACACGATTCGACGCATTTACATCAGAGGTTAGTATCAGAATATAGAAAAAAAAATTTTTTTCTTTGTCTGAATATTTTAAAATCGAAACAAGTGAAAGATTGCTAAGTACAAGCTATCTTCTTCAAAACAGTGCAGTTAAGATTTACATCTTGAAAATGTTGAAATTGAATTGAGACTTTGACGCCGTATGTAATTCAGGGTGGCCAACGTTGGGAAGAGTGCCACTACCTGAAAAAAAAAATCTGATGTGTACATCACATGACTTCCTTGTAGGGAATATTAAATTATACGCAATTTTCCTGCATTTCATTTAAACATATTGAATTAACAGTTAACGAATTTTGCATTAAATCTACTTCGTCGATACCGTGTAAACCACGATAGAATAAATGCACTCTTTAAAGTTCACTATCGGCGCTAGGTTTACTTAACAGCGTTAATCTCATTCATTTTATAACTCGAGTGAGCAAACATTATAGCATCTGAAGAATTACCACAAGTTCTACACAAATACTATAATAAATCTAAAAGATGTATAAAAGAAATTAAACAAATAAAAAAGAAACTGCTTTTCGCAGACGATTCAGCGCTGCTTACCCAATGCGCTTGCGCTACTAATTAATTCAGTTCTTACTTTCCGGTAAGGCAAAAATACATAAAAATTCAAAATATTTTCATTAAAAATTGAATGGTTTAGAAAAGCATAAAGCACCAAATACAGTTAAAACAAATAAAAAGCAATTTTTACAGTTAAAATTACAGTTTATGCGCAAAAACAAGCTAATAACTTAAATGATAATTCCAGAATGAATTAAGCATAATTTAATTCGCAATAATGAAAGAAGCCGTTTGTTGTTGCGAAGCTTAGTTTCTCTAGATTGGCAACAAATCCACTATTCTGCTCAGCATCAAATGTAAACAAATATGGCCGCTATCGTAACCAAAAATTAGGCCTAGCCGCACTTCAAAAAACTTTTTAAATTGTTGATAATTCCACAATTATTGCATGCAGGTTAACTAAGGGCACGAAATCGTAACCGAAAGACAAAAACAGCATAATTCAATCATTTTTAAAGCAAAAAATGCACAATTTACAAACATATAAGAATAAAGAAACTGAGCTCGCTGAGCCGAGTGGATATATATATACATATATTTATGTACTTTTGGTGCGGCCGATTGTAACCAAAATGCGAGGTGCATATCTGCATGTTATAGCAGTCCTACATACAAAACTTCAGCGTTCTGAGGCTGGTCCTTTTTGAATTATACGAGATATATACATACATGTACGTACGTACGCACAGACACCACGAAACAATCTCTTCAGAATCCATTTTAAATCAGTTTTATAATTTTATTGGGGGAAAAAGAATCCTTTATTCTGTCCTTACGTTTAGATATCACGCAAAAACATCGTTAAATTGCATTCGATAGCGGTCAAAATGTATATTTTCGTTCAAATATGAGACCCGAAATTTTTCGCGATTACAATACCTCCTTTTTACTTCGTACAAGGAAGTAAAAAAGTTATGCGTACCACATTAAAATAAAATTTCATGGAAGCATAATGATCTTGGAAAGGCTTCTGTTCCCCAAAGATCTACTATTTGACAGTCGCTGTTCAGTGAATGGAGATGCTGACGGTGACCACCCGATACTGATGACTAATAATGAAAGCGTCTGTACAGAAAATTTAAATCGATTTAAAAATTAAAATAAGCACACTAGTCCTATTAAGCCTATTGGCCTACGATTAATGGTCAGTGGAAGCCCCATATGTCACGAGGGCAGCGTAGTGGAAAAAATATTTGAAACATAAAACTAAAGTGGAGGACATCGACGAGCATCAGTTTATTGGTGACTATGTTGCATAGTACAAGACTGATTGTTGTGCCACTCCTTGAAGCAAAATTTGGAAGTTAGCGACCTCATCGCGTGAGCTGAAAGAGATAGCGAAAAACAAGTCATTAGCAAATGTACGCAGCGTTATCGAATTATTACCGAATGATTTCCTACATACATCAGTAACTTCAATGGACCCTTCAAACGCGTATCCTTTGGTACACAATTACCAGCTTAAATACGTCACTTATAATATAATAAAGCGTAAAATATTTAAACCAAATGTGCCTCCAAAACAGTGGCAGACAGATGACAGTTTGGATGCAAATGTAAAGCTACGTCGTATCTCATCGGTAACTATAAATTGGTAGGCAGGGAAGGTTACTTAGACAGTGTGAGAACTAGATCTTCGAGTTTAAACATGGTTAGTTATTCCAATGAAGAATACGGCAAGATGATTTCTTATACGTGGAATGCGGTCGTCAGCAAGACACAGAGAAAAGCAATATTAACTATACTTCCACGATTATTCTCCTCCTACTATAACTACTATCATCAGTGTAGTTCATTAGACTAGAGAAATAGTCAGCCCTGTTCGTCGTCCTTGTTCAAGTACTTTGAAAACTTGCATATATGCGCGTGCAGCTGGTGTACATCTGGTCTACTTGCTAATCCGCCCATATCACAGTACCTGAGACATAAATGCTCGTGTGGCTTTACGTTTTGTCGTGCATGGTAAGTTTTTCATGAATTGCAAGCTCACCCATATTCTGCAACACTAACGTAAGGATTTCTGCCAAGATATTGAGAGATCCGAAAGTTGCGCATTTTAAAGTTTCAAAATTGTTAAAACTCCAAAAATGGATATTAATGGCAAACTGTTTCGATCGATGTCACTTCTATTCAGTTACGTAATATATCACTGACAATTTCAGTTGCGGTTGATGCTTTATGTTTAGAAACAGTTTGTGAGGTGCAAGATAGGGATGAGTTTTTCTGAAGAAAAACGAATTTTAATGATTGAGCATTACTTCGCAACGCATAAATCTGTTTACGATGCCTTCTTTCACATACCTTTTTGGCGTTTACAACATTTTATTCCTAACATTGCCCATTTGTGCAAATTCAGGAGAGACGGGCGGCCACTTTGTTTCATGTGGTGAACGCTTCCATTTCCTCGAAATTAGGTTATCAAGCGAAAAATCATTATATTGTTAAGCTAACGAATATTTGGGAAGATCTGTTTAATTGCTTCAATAACTTTTGCTAGTCAGTGCGCTGCTAAGTAACGCTAAATCATAAAAATTCGTTCTGCTTGGGGAAAGCTCTCCCCATCTTGCACCAAATCAATGGTTTTTGAAGCCAACATCATAAACTCCAACAGAAATTTGTACTGCAGTCTGTATTTGTATAGAGATATAGATGTGAATAGGGATTCTCAATGAAACAATTCGCCGTTAACATCCATCCTAAAGTTTCCCCAATTTTTGAATGTTTGACGTTCGCGATTTTTGAATCACCGGGTATTATCAGAGACGTATGACTGGCGCAACTTCGTGATGAGTACAGAAGGTGTAACTAGATTTCTTGGCTAACATCATGTGGATGTACATGGGGAAACAAACGCGGTGTTGTGTTAAAAGGAAATAAACTCGCTCTACTACACACTTGAAACCTATCACTGCAACAAGTGGTTTGTCCATGCGTCCCTCAATGCCAGACGCAGAATTTGGAGTACTCGCCTCATATGACCTTCATTCTACCATAGAATATTCACCGGAAAAAATGCTTAGCATTATTCCAGTTGATTGTCTAGATGAGCCACCGTTAGCCCGTCTGCGTTGTCTATAGTTCCAGCATGACTACTCCTCGCTGTATAAGCTGACTTTAGTTTTAAGCTTTTCAGCAGCCAGTTTCAAGCACAACATCATCGGTTACAGGCATAATACGCACTGGTCACCCAGGTCACATCGCCTAATCACATCAGGCTTCTTCATGTGTGGTTACGTGAGAGACCAGATGTCCGGATGTACAGCTTGCCATTCCACGACACTAACTATCTACGCATTTTGTAATATCACAGACAATTATGAAATCGGAACTGCGACGTTTAAGGCGTGAAAACTTTTATTTCTGGATTAAAATACACACGAAAAGTATTTACAAGAAACCATCAAAGAAACATCATTATCATCCTACTCGATTCTCGATTTTCCTAATTTTCAGGACCTAGTGTTTGTGAAAAGGTAGCTTTCTAAAGAAGCAAAAAAATCTCCATTGCAGGGTGAGTTCGCGCCACAACGTCCGCGGTTAAAAAAAAGAAAAAACCTCTATTATTATCAGAAGAAAATACTATCAAGAATTTACCTGGATTTTTAAGCAGTTTCATTCTGAAAACAAACTAATTTTATTATGCAAAATTAAATCAATATTCAAAACAAAGATAAACAAGAAAAACAATGTTTTTGTTTATATTACAGTTTTATTTTTATGGAATCAATGGGAAACAGCGTATCAATAGCTGTACACTTAATTTACTTTTCTAACTCAGCAATTTAATTTTTATGAATGATGTACAATTGAACCCTGTTATAACGAACCTCAGATGTAAGGAACGAAACTTTTGGTTCCAACCAATTTTCTATAAACTTAATCTCTTTTACACGGCTGTAACTAACCTCCAGACGTTGGAAGATCAGGTAGAATGAACTGTATGGATATCATCGATTGTAATTATTTTGATTTTTCATACTTTCTCCAGAATTTCTGGAAGATTAGACGAAACATTTACTAACCTTTAATATCATTCACGTTTAGGATGTTAGGATCCGCATGCAGAGACATTAGATTATTTAGAAGCAGGAGAGATGAATAATGAACAATGCCCTCGCCGGGAATCGAGCCACGGATCTCTAGAATACGCGCCCAGCGTACTGACCTCTATACCACAAAGGCATGCGAAGAAGGTGAGAGAAATACCTCATAAACTCCCCCTTTTAAAGGGCGACTGGGTTTTAGGGAACCCAGTTGCCAAATCCTAGTGGTGGAGAATCATCATCCACCAACGTTTTAGTTCGGGCGCCAGTGTAGAGACATTAGGTTATTTAGAAGCAGGAGAGATGAATAATGAGCAATGCCCTCTCCGGGAATCGGACCACGGACGGACCTTTGGAATACGCGCCCGGTGGGCTGACCACTACACCAAGAAGGCATGCGAAGAAAGTGGGAGAAATATCTTATACGCATTCTAATGGTAAAAGAATACACTTTTCTGCTACTTTTCTTTTAGTTTCATCGCTACTTCTCTCTGCATTCAAAACAAAAGGACACTTAGATAGGTGCGAACCCAATTGTAGGAAAAAGGGGAAACAATTAAGAATATCTTAGTACACCATATGATGTTAGTGATCACTGAACCAAATAACATGAAAAGGGTCTCTTATTCCATTCAAATGTTTTCACTGAGCTATCATACAGAGCTCTCTTCAAGTGAGATGCTATGATGGAAATTTCGAATTAGTTCATTGCAAGAGGAAGTAGTGAATCGTACGAGCTCGTTTCTAGGGAATGCCATTTCGATACATAACGGTTATTTTATTTAAATATAAATACTGTCCAATTTATGTCATCTGAATAAGGATTTTACGTTCTTTAGGCCTTTCATAAGACACTGGCTTTTCTTAAAAGGTTATTGAATCTTTATCTTCCAATCATGGATAAAATTTTCCTACAGTCTGTATCACGGCAGCAGAAAATTACAGATTACTTTTGCAGTCAGAAGTTTCGCAAATGTTAAAAGGAAATTCATCAATACCTCTTGTTGTTCATTTTTATTGCTTTTGTATTATTATGGATAAAATAATTATTCCTATTTGTAAATGGGTAATTCGAGGGAAGAATCGAAACGATGACATTTATCGTCGAAACTGTGGAAAAACAGTCGACAACTTTAAAAACTGTGGATAAAAATAATTATAATTCAATCTTAGAATGATGGCTTAAAATTAGACTTATTATTTATTTCTTTTGGTAGACGTGACAAAGTTAATAATTTTGTTTGTTATTCATCGTTCAATTTTTACACATTTTTGTCAGATAATCTATTTTTCGATTGGATCGGTTGCAGCAAACCAAACATCTGGTCCCTTGAAGCTTGTTATAGCAAGGTTCGACAGTAACAATATTTATATATTCTACACTATGCGCGATTAAATGCGTACTGGAGTGCTTAAAACCAAATCCTAAGTATTGTTACATCACCTGCTACCGCTTAGTTATCTCGCGCAATCTCGTCTTGCTTTTCCATCTGCCGTAGAAACCGCGCTTTATTTTGATAGTCAGCGACAGTAATTTTTCCACCGTTTCGCTAGAGACAAAATTAATCTTCTTTTAGGCAATATCGTTTTAAAATCATATCTTAATTTTCCATAAATGAGAAAAAACGAAAAAAATTGAAAGTGAATTTGGAAAAATAAATAGCAGAAATTTATAAAAATGATTTAAATACTAAATGAAAAACTAAAAGTTCGAAAGTTGAAAACAAATAAACCTAATAAGCTAAATACTAAGAAAAGAGCATGATTGTCTTAATTCTGTTCGTTTTCAAGAGCATGAACAGAATTAAATCAACTATTACAGTTCTAGTGACAAAGAAATACAGAACTGCGTTTCTAATAAAAGCTATAAAATGGCCAAAATTAAACAGGTAACTCCTAAAAGTTAAAGAAAAAATATTCCAAAATAAGAATCGATTAGCATTTTCGATTTCTAATTAGTAATCATATTTTATTGTACAAGTATTTTTAAAAGAAAAATTTGGGTTTTATCATAACTGAGTTTTTAATGCAAAGTTTAATAAAGAATACATACGTATTAATGAATATAATTACCACCTAACCATTATTAGATTATTAAAAATAATAAAAATTTATCAAAATAGTTAAAAATTTTGGCACCAGTTATATTAATAATTATGATTTTGAAAATATATTCACTCTTCTTCCCTTAAAAAATTATTAATACTCTTATCAAACTATACGAATTATTTCCAGCGCTCAATAATATTTTTAACTTTAAAAAATAGATTACTTATCTGAAATGTTCATTTGGTAAAAGTTTACAGTTGGGTGCACCTTGTTTTTTTTTGGCGATTCTATTCTGACGCCAAGATCGGCCCTATGAAGACACAATTTCAAGATGGCCGCTACACAAAACCAAATAAGAAATCAAAGAATTGCACAAACTCGGTGTCTATGTATACATCGATCTATTTTCACTTAAAAAAACCATCAGAGAATTGCACAAACTCGGCAATGCGCACTGCCTTGACATTGTCCATGTAAACATCGATCTACGTAGCGTATTCGGAAACTAAGTACCGTTTCATTCTAGCGCCGTCGCAGCGCTGTGGTAGGCGTCCCGCGCATGCGCACTAGTCTTTCTTGTTCACTGACTTTCAATTGTCTCCATTTTGGTTGCTCTATGTTGTGTTTTCAGTTTGCTGTGCACATTCAAAAGGTTTAAGACAATTAGTTCTCCCGCTGACTGTCAGATTCGTGCCGTGATTAAATTTTTCAACGCGAGGAATGTTAAACCGGCCGAAATTTATCGTCAAGTGACAGAAGTTTACGGTGAGTACGCGATAAGTGATGGAATGGTGAGAAAGTGGGTAAGAATGTTTAATGCAAGTCGAACAAATGTCCACGCCGAGGCTCGGAGTGGTCGGCCTTCTGTTGTCACCGATGATTTGGTAACGAAAGTTGATGAAGCAATTCATGAGAACAGACGCTTCACAATGACAACTCTTTCAGAGGCATTTCCACAAATTTCACGTACTGTTTTGTTCGAAATTGTGTCTGACCGCTTGAATTATCGCGAATTCTGTTCCCGATGGGTTCCAAAAATGCTCATTGATGTTCACAAAACAAAGCGACTTGGTAGTGCCCTGACATTTCTGACGCGGTACAGTGACGAGGGAGAAAACTTTTTAAACCAAATTGTGACAGGTGAAGAAACTTGGGTGCGTCATTTCACACCAGAATCGAAACAACAATCGATGGAGTGGAGACACACTCATTCTCCGAAAAAACAAAATTTCAAAGTGACAATGTGATCACAAAAAAACATGTGCACTTTCTTCTGGGATAGGAAAGGCGTTTTGCTAACTGAATTTCTTCCCAGAGGTGAAACCATTAATGCGGCACGATATGTGAGACTTTAACAAAACTAAGGCGTGCCATTCAAAACAAACGAAGATGAATGCTCAATAAAGGAATTGTGTTGCTCCATGACAATGCTCGGCCCCATACTGCTGGTGTCACTCAATCGTTAATTCGACAGTTTCATTGGGAGCAGTTCGATCACCCGCCGTACAGCCCGGACTTGGCGCCGTCCGACTATCACTTGTTCCTGCACATGAAGCGCGAGTTTGGTGGCAAGCGCTTTGGATCTGACGATGACACGAAAAATGCTGTGGAGTCGTGGTTATCGAAACTGGCGTGAAGTTTCTTTGACGGTGGTATATAAAAACTTGTCACTCGCTATGACAAGTGTTTGATCATTGGCGGAAACTATGTTGAAAAATAATTTAAGACATGTAGTTTCATGTAAAAATAAAATTGAATTCGAAAAAATTGTTTTACTATTTTTTTTTTCAAAATGGTACTTAGTTTCCGAATACGCCTCGTATTTTCACTTAAAAAAATCAGGAGAATGAGCACGACATATAAGGTTAAAACAAAGTTACTCATCGCCAAAATTGAACAAAATTTATCGCCAATCGAAAGGGACACCCAATTCTAGAATAGAGCTGTTCATTTTCCTATTTTTTTAAAATCAAATTTAAAGATAATATTTACCTGCGAATTGACGGCATTCCCATGGGGACAAACTTTTCAACTTCTATCTGCAATCTATTTCCTTTTGCACAAGAATTTAGATTTATGAAAAACTGTTATCAAGTAGACAAATTAAATTTTACGGGGTTCGTACGGTCCTTAAGAGTCCTTAGGTTTTTCGGAATCGATTTTTGGTCCTTAAAAGTCCTTAATTTCGGCCAAAATCGGCAGAAGGTCCTTAATTTTAATCATCTGAAATTTCTGTCTGTTTTTACGACTGCCAGTTTGAGTGTGAATTAGCATTTTGGAGGAATATTTTTGGCGATTCACTGACATATATGATTATCTTTTGAATGGGTTCATGTGTTATACTTTGTTCTTATTTCTAATATAAATAGTGGGATATTTGAGTTTCTAAGCAAGAAGTGAAACATAAGCATTTCGAAATTCATTTTCTTTTCTAATGTAGATCTCTTAAACAATTTTTCGCTTTTGGTGATGTGAATTTTTTTATTTAACGGTTCTAAATTTGGCGACATATCAACATTTTGGCAATTTTAAGATCAGTTTTTATAAGAAAATTTTTAATTCCGAGACCTGAGAATTTTTCGACGATTTTTTTAGTACATTGTAACAGTAATAAATTCCATTAAAATAATGGTAATATATAGAAATTATATTTAAAAAAGGACATTATAATAAAATATTTTTATTTTTCGCTGTCATATTATAAAAGTTCC
>KK119631.1:294132-309101 GCA_000611955.2 Stegodyphus mimosarum
ATGTCTCCATGTATTAACACATAATGGATGTATTTTACAGAAAGTTTGTGATGAACTTCTTACTTTTTCGAGAAAGCCTTGAAGAACAATGAAAACATAATATTTGAATGTTTTACTTCTGATACTAGAATCTTTTTCTTAACATGTTTATCTTCCCTTTATTTTCTCTACTTTTCACTGGACACAAGCGTGGAAAATATCGGGAATGCTTCAAATCTTATCACATGGATAGACGTTATAGAAATGTATTTTTTTTATTAATAAAGAAATTGAAAACCGAAAATTTAAAAGATTCATATACTGTGCCTTAATGCATCATACAGAACTGGCGCTAGGTATATTTCCACCTGATGCAATCTCTGTGAATCTTAAATTCTGCTGCCTAGTGCCTTTCTAAATTCTGCTTCCAGTGCCTGCTCTAAATTCTAAAAGTTATGACATTTCTAGATTTTGTTGTTTAGTTTGTCCCTAAATTCTAAAATTTCTGCCACATCAGCTCTATAAACAGCCCTTACCATATATATTTCATATTTCTTCTTAATTTTGATATTGCTAAACAAATAAAATTAGCAGCTTTTTCTATATGCATTTAGTTTTTTTAGAATAGCAGAAATCGTTAATTAAATCCAAAAATTCTAAAATAAAAAGGAAATGTGTTGAAGAAAGAGACTGAATAATACATAAAGAAAATTATTCTTCAAAGATATGTACAATTATTATTATATAAATTACCCAGTTGTTTATGATTTCAGCCTTTAGTATAGTTTCCCATTTCTATTTCCTCATATGATAGAGTTACTGAGCCAGCTTAAATTAAAACTAAATTTTTAGTTTGAATTTGACTGTTCTTATTTAATTACATCACCACAAGCTACAACTAATTTTGTTAGCATCAGAACATGCCTTTATGTTCTAAGTTCTTTTTAAATAAGAGGCTTATTTAAACCTGTGTCTGACACTGTCGTTACTTTCAGACATAGGGATAATTTGCTTCAAGTCTGTCGGGAGGTTTTGGACTATATAACTTTTATCAGATCAAGTAAAGCCTCATAACTATATTGTAGAGAGGTTGAAAAGTTAGGGGATAAAGCACGCAGAAACTAGTGAGAACACTGATTTGCGTATTGAGACAATTTTCTGATTGTTCGAAAACATGCTTAAAGAGAAGGAAATTGATTTAAATTAGCCAAAATGTCTGGGAAAGCTTCAAATTAAAAAGACGCATAAATATTTTGTTGAGTTTTGTTGTTATAAAACATGAATGTTTTGTAGCTTTTTCTGTTTAGTTATCCTAATATCGTTTAAGAATCATTGTCATAAATTACATTAAATTTTATTAGATTGTGATTTTAATAGGGCTTTTTTAACAAATATTATTAAAAAAATAAATAAAATTTCATATTGGCTGTGTATATCCATAATGACTGAGGTTATCTAACTACCTAATTTAATTATTTACATAAAACTTATTCTTTGTATCTAGTGAGACTTAAGACAATACAAAACAACCTACCACCTGTGGTGCTTTAGTGGTTTATTGGACCTACATGAAGCTACGATACTAACTGTAACAGACAGAACTCAGCTAACTTTCAAATCTTGCCAACCGTGCCTACATCAGGCCTTTAAGGTTAATTCTAATCAGCAGGTCTTTCTCTAGGCAAGCAGCAGCGGTGACAGGGCGATCTTTTTTGAATCATACTGAGTATGATCTACTTCTAATTTTAATCTATGTCGCTTGACATAAAATCTACTTGCTATTTACTAAACCTCTAGACTGAGCAAGTATGTGACAAAAATGAAGCATTAAAAAAATCATAAAACTGTTAGCAAAACATAAATAAAATGTCACTTATTTTCTTTCAGTTATTTTATTTATTGTCCAACTACACTCATGGACAAAAAAATTAGCCCACCAAGAAGGAGTTGTCAAAATGAAACGAAATTTTACATACGTAATGACTACTTTGATATAAGTAAATGATAAGAAAATCAAAGAAAAAGGATAATTTATTTCAGAGAAAAAGGGAAAAGAACGGAGGAGTTAATACTCCGTTGGACCCCTCTGGTGCGAATGCACGATGCGATACGATCGGGCATTGAGTCATACAAGTTCTGTATGATGTCTTGAGACATTTCGTTCCATATTTGCTGTAATCTTGCCTCTAGTTCGTTCAAACTCTTGCGATGCCCAACTCGTCGTCCCAAATGATCCCGGATATGCTCGATTGGAGACAAATCTGGGGATCGAGCAGGCCAAGGAAGGGTAGTAACAGTGCGGAGACAGTCTTGTGACACCCTTGCCGTATGAGGCCGAGTATTGTCTTGTTGAAAAATGGCTGATAAAAAAATTAAACTTTTCTACTATTAAATAAATTTACTAGAACTACGATATTTCCAAAAAAGTAACTGCATCATTATCAACAAGATTTTCAAAATTAAAAATATTTGCACTGCAGGTGAAGACCTTTATCACGACATTTAAAATCTAAAAATTACACTTACTAATAATCAAATTCAACTTAATTTTATTAACTTACTTCTCCAAAAATTACTCATTAGGTCGTCTCAATTTTGATTTAGCGTTAATTACGACAGGAGGTACTTAAACCAAATTTTGAGCTATTTACTGGATATACTAACGAACATTGTAAAGCTTGAAAATCTGTAAATAGTACCTCTGTGTCTATTACGAACAAATGGTCAGCTCTATTTCAGGCCTATTGCCAAATAGATGAAGGCTTTTCCCTGTTAACTCATTTTTTTTTACTTTTCACAACTTTTCTATCCCTACCCACATATTATATCTTTTTACATGCAGAAAAAAGTAATAATTCTTTTTTCACCGAAAATTTACTTTTATGAATTTAAATAATTTAAAAAATCGAAAATTAAAAATTTTTCATTTCTTTCAGCTAAGTTTTTTAATAGTTAATTAATTTTTAGGGTTTAAATTAATAAGACGAGATTGCTTTTATCCACTTTTACACTAAGTTCACACTCAACTCAAACTCCTCAACTCGACTTTTTTCTAAACAAAATTTTCAGCTGACACAAACACTGGTCTAGACTTTTTATTCACGAAGTTAGGTTTAGTCAAAGCTGTATGTAAGTAAAGCGTCGGCACTTCAATGGGAGAAATTGCGCTTAGAAACGACCGCAGCGCTCGTAGCGGTGGCGATGTGGAAACACAATCAGTAAAACTGCGCATGCTCCTTTTCTTTTCAGTCATTGGCTGTTTTGACTTGGTTGTTTGTTTGATTCTACCGAAATCTTGTTAGCTTCTAACGTGCTTTGGTTGTGTTTGTGTTATTTATAACTTATTAATTTTGTACTTTTTAATTACAAAAGGCTCTTTTCAGAACCATTTTTTTTTTATTTTCTTTAATGGCGTATCGATATTGCGGGTTTAAGGATTGCAAGAGTAAGATTTCGTCGAAATCTGATGGAATACATTTCTACATGTTCCCTTGAGACGATGCGTACTTGAGGAAGTAATAAAGAAGAGTTTTAGGATATGTATTGTTGAAATTAAAGGTAAAAAAATCTGATAAATAAAATAATTATTCCCCTATATTTTATAATAACGCAGGTACAAGTTTTAAATAATATTTTTAAAAATCTTTTTTTTTATTCCCTTTCAGAAATATTCAGAGAAAGTCATGTACTATTTAATGTATTTCACTATTAAAATAAAAGAACGCTAATTTGAAATGGACCGAATTGAGCATTAATTACAAATTGACTTAGATTTTTTTCATTTAAAAGATGCCTCAGAAGCTAAAAAAATCATGTCATATTTGAGAAAGTATTTTAGGTAGAAGCTCTGTAAGTGGAGAAGAAATAATGCATAATTTTAATGTTAATAACAATAAACTTTGCTTAAAAATGTATTCTTTTCGTATACTTAGGACTCTGAAATACTGTACAAATAAAAAATATATACATTTATATATATAATTACGACGCAATTGCAAAATATTTACATCCAATCGTGTCAAAACCCATTGCGGCCATCTTTCTTCCAATCTCCATGACGTCACTGCAGGGAAGAGGAGGAGGGGAAGAGATTTAGTTTACATCGCCTCCACTGCAGTGGAATGGCGCTGCAATTTGGCGTCATGTTATAGTATGGGAGTGCCGACGCTTTACTTACATACAGCTTTGGGTTTAGTTACGAAGATTAACACACGAGAGTAATTATTCATTCAAATTTTAATTTTTTTTAAATTTTGCTTTTAGATTAATTTATTTGAGTTAATTGATTCGGGTTTACTATAAATTTTCCTAAATTTTAGTCAATTCATCTTTATTTTACATTGTATTTTTCCTTTTTTCATTTATTTTATGTCTTTCATTTTCATGTCGTTTTCCGTATTTCTTTATTTTGGCAATTTTTTTCAAATATAATAAATTTCTTTTAAATAAATTAATTTCTTTAAGATTTTGACCTGAAATATTTTACTTTTAGTGTAACATTTTTCTTTTGGCTTGTAAAATTGTTAGCAGTTCTACTTATTCTTACTTAATATTTTTTCTGTTGCCCTATTCTGGTATCCCTTTAAGTTTACTTTTCAAATACTTGTTTTAGGGTTAAGCAGATTATAACATGATGGTTAATTAAATTAAAACTATTTTAAAAAGTTACTTTGTTATACTTTTAAAACACTTTGATTATTTTAATTCATAATCTTAATTGATACTTTCTAGTTTTCAGGAATTATATATTTTATACCAGTTTATTATATTTTATTAATTTCATTGAATTGAATTTTTTCCAATTTTGAATTGTTTACATTTTAATTTTGATTTGAATATTTCCGGTTAAAAAGTTGTTTTACAATCTAATTTTCATTTAATTATTATCTATGGATTATGTATAAATGAAAATATGCAGTAGATATATTATAAGTGAAATGTAATGTAAATTAATGATTAGGGGCAAAATGCATATCATGTTGATTGAACTCTTCAAATTTAAGATTCTCTGCTACATGATATAAATGAATAAAACACTTTTACTATCTTATAATTATGGCATTCAGTTGTCTTTTAATTTCGATCAAGAACTTTTCGAGATCACTGAACAAGAAGAAGATCAAGGTATAGTCTTTTTCAAATTTAAATATTAACCAAAAATCAGGATTAAACTGAAAATTTAAAGGCTATATTACTTGGCCTAATTTTTTTATTATTTGATATAATTTCAATTAAACAATAATTTGAAATACTTCAACACATTTCTATAACAGTTCATTAACAGTGTAAGAATTACGGAACATTGGAAGAGTAGCACGATGCGGGGAAATGTAATGGGAAAAGGTAACCGATAGGTAACTTGGTATTTAGAGAAGAGAAGCTGGCAAGTTGTCATAAATTTTCGATTTGTAAAAATGAGCTGTGTCTGTAAAGCACAATAAAAAGGTGATACGATTTTATAAATGAGGACTGTTTGTATAAATGAGGTCGATCGACACGAAGCTTTTTTTTTTACCGTTTAATAAGTAAAGGCTATTTTGTAATTAAAAAGAAGGTGTTAGATATTTTGGGTGCTGCAATATATTTTACATATCTTCAACAATTTTTCCACATAGTTTTCATTGTTGCTAAGATATTAGTTGTAACATGAAATACGATTTTGCAGATCTCTGTCATGGATGTATGTCTTCTGAAGGATAATTCACACGGTGTCTAGTGGTCATTATTCTTAAGATATGAAACTCGTTTACATTCAAACCTGGGGAACAGCGTTTAAGCTGAAGCCAATCAGAGGGGTAAAGTTGCATATATGCTGAATGTGCCCCTGACTCAGCGAAATCGAATGAATATCATTTCATGTTTCTTTTACTGTGATTTATCTATTCTTATACCAGGTTAGACTAAAATGGAACAGTTAGAACATTTACGCAAAATCCTCATACCAGTTTCCATGACGTTTTGATTGTCTAGCAACAAAGTTCGGCTTATGGCTTTTGTGCCTCCCAGTGGCCTCGTGTTAAAGCTTCATGGGAAGATAATAATTTTCCTGAACTATTGCTTTCACGTCTTCGACGATGAGGCAACTTTTCGGTTGCAGGGAGATGTAATAATACGCCGGCACCAGATCCAGACTATGCGTTTGGTTATCCAGTTCATAGGTTATCTAGAGCTTGAGTAGCGGCATGGAGCCTCGCATTGTCTTGAAGTGACAGAACACTGGAAGATAGCAGGTCGCAAGTTTTATTTGACAGTATAGCGTTTTAAAGAACTGACTGTCAAACTTGTAGGAACTCACTGATAGCCTGAGAATGGTCAAAATGTCTACCGCAAGACGGTCGATGACACGAAGCTTTTATCTTACCGATATGATTCAAAACGGCCCCTGTCTCTGTGTGTAAGGGATGCTGAAAGATAATGTGCTTCTGCAAAATCATATAGGCGCGCACTTTAAAAAGCTACTGCCTTATTTAAATATTTCTTGCGTATTTTATTAAAAATAACTTGCGTACTGCCTTATTTAAATTATCTTGAGTATGATCAGTTTCAATTTGCATTTTCATTCAGTAATGATTATTCCATTTTTTTCTCTCTTGTATTTAGATAATCCTATCATTTGCAACTGCAGTCTGCGTTTTATCAACGAGACTTTCACAAGTAAGGTGAAATTTGTAGGTGATTGCAAAAATGCACACGACAAGCTTTTGGTTAATCTTCGTCAAAAATCAAAATACTTTGCGAGAAAATGTAATGATGAGAATGAATTAATAAAAGTTTAGTTGTTTTTGCCATTTCATTGCATGTGTTACGAACTTGCGTCTCTTTTTAGAATAGTATATGTAATTGCTAAAAGTACTTTTATAATGAAAGAACGATGAATGAAATAGCCACTATTAAACGTGGTTTCCGAGTCTTCTAAAACAGTTCTCTGATGCTGCATATGACTAGCATGAAGCAAAACTGGATGTTTACGATCTATATAACAGTACTGGAGACGTCTGAATTTATTATAGGAAAATGTTTTGTTGATGACTCTTTACATGAACAACTACGTCTTGATTTTTGGAAATGTTTTGGAATATGCTGCATATCGCAGTTTTTAAACTGGCATTACTTTACACAGTAGCCTTCAAGAGCTAACTACACTAAAGGAAGCTCCTCATTTTACATTTGTACACTGCGAAAAAACAAAGGGGGACAGTTCGATATCTTCCGTTCTACTGGGCCGATTGACGAGATTTAAATTGCGTTTTTCATGTCTCGAAAGCGCGACTTAGGATATGCATTAGATTTATATATAGCATTGTTCTAATATAGGTAATTTGACTCAAATCGGACTTTTTCTGAAGTAACATACCAATTTTTTTCCATGATGATATATTTTTGAAATATGCCTTCGAAAAATCACAATGTTTATTTGGATTGTAGTAGTTAGTATTTTAATTATAAAGAATTTGAATAAATTCATTAATAAATAATTATAAAGAATTTGAATAAATTCATTAATAAATAATTATAAAGAATTTGAATAATTTTGACTATAAAAGGTTTGTTGATTGTTATTTACACTGGTGTACAAAAATTAAGGACGAGACGGGTTTTTCAATATAACTTTGTACAAAGCTTTCCAAATCAACACATTTAATACTGTAAGATCCCCAATACGTAAGGACATGAGTAATGTAAGCAACATTTACTAAAAGAGAAATCAGAGGGATAAAAAAATGCTTTATTGAAAAAGTAGCATGGAGCGCAATGCGACTGAAGGCCGAAACATCCCTGTGATGGGTGTCCAGCAAGAAGCATCCGGTCTTTAATAGGGGATATGATCTCCTCTGACTACTAGGCAGGTTTCACATCATTTGTGCATGCTGGATATGTGGTTGTTAATAAGCTGTTGAGACACTGCTGCTCGTTCCTCTTGTAGCACCAATCGCAGTTTCGGAATCGTTACTGGCGATAAGTTACGTGCTGCCACGGGTCTCCCTAGTAAGTTCCGTACATGCTTGACGGAATTTAGATCCAGAGACCTTGCCGACCAATCCATGTGTTCAATATCTTCACTCTCCAACAGCTCTTCGACAGTAACTGTGCGATGAGGTGGAGCGTTGTCGTCCATGAAGAGGAACTGAGGACCCATAGCCCTTGTGAAAAGACGCATGTAAGGAAGAAGAACCTCGTTACAATAGCAGTCCCAGGTGACGAACCTCCTTGGGAGATATGAAGGTCGGTCCGGCTACCAAGCATTATGTCTGCTCGAACGAGAACTCCGCGACCTCCAAAACAGTCCCTTTTGATGATGTTGAAGGGGTTATTGCGTGTTCCCCGCTCTGTCCAGATGTGTATGTGTCTAGAATCGCAACTCAGACTAAATCTGCTCTCATCTGTAAAGAGTACTCGTCCCCATTCATTGTCTCTCCAATTCCGGTGTTCCCGGCACCACAGAGAACGCCTTCTCCGATGGGCAGGCGTTAGAGGTACACACCGTACAGGGCGTCGTGCAAACAGACCACCACCGTGCAGTCTTCTGGCCACGGTAAAACGCGATATCGGTCGTCCAGTCGCCTGTGTCGTGTGTCTAGCGATTTCTCCCGCTGTCTGTCGCCTGTTTCTTCTGGCCTGTAAGGCAATATACCGGTCATCTGCGGGTGTGGTTCCTCGTGGACGACCGCTACTAAACCCCCGGATAGCTGTTCCTGTAGTTTGAAATTGTCTCGAAAGTCGTGAAACGATGCTGTGAGCAATTCCGAACTCTGCAGCCACACTTGTCACACTGCGGCCTTCCTCCAACTTCCCAATGATTCGATCTCGGGTAAAAGCATCCAGATGTCATCTAACAGATTGATTATTCGCTATTTCTCGCTGAGGCAGCAACTCGGTGTGATTTTAACTGCTATCGGCGTGCAATCTCTTTGCCAGAAATACTGATCTTACACCGACAACATGCTTTATACTACTCAGACACTCCCCCATTACGTCTACCTTCATATCTGCGCATGTGCTACCGTACATTACCTTACTTAATCTCCTGATTGTCTCCTGATAATCTCCTCCTGTCCGCTCTGCCTCTTCGTTCAGCTGATATGCTAATTTTTCGACTTCGTCCTTAATTTTTGCACACCAGTGTATTAGGAATTTAATAAGAACTAGAGTCCTTTTTTCTAAAATAATTTTGTGACAAAAATTTATTTTTTGAGTTATGAGTCACTTTTACAAATAATTGCACTTATTAAGATTAAAGATATAAAAATATTTGTAAAATATGAAACATTTTTATTTAATATTTTACACATATCTTTTGCTTAATTTCATCTGATGTATATTATTTTATCATTTATCAAAAGAAAAAAAACTTACGTTCAAATAAAAATTTGAAGGAGATAAAAAGATCAATTGTTGAAGCAAAAAATGTTTTCTCACCAGCCCAATCAAAGCATAATCCATTAAAATTTCGATCAGTTACTAATATTGTAATTGCTTCTACCAGAAGTGCTATCGATAATAATAATAATAATTCAGAAATAGTTGATACGCAGCATTTAAACAACAGAATTCTGTCTGCAGTCATACCATACGAAAGCATATTAATAACAGTTAAATTAAAACTTATTGCTCTTGTAATAAAAGAAAAAACTTTGTTAAACAAAAAAAGTTCCAAAATCCACCTATTTCTCTTCATATCCTAAAATTTTGGCCCTAAATGTTTCATAAAAAAAAAAAACTTTAAAAACTCTCAAAATTATTTAAATGTTTTAATTTTATCGTTAACTTTTAATTATTACTTTAGGTATTAATTATTAGATTAATTGTTAATTACTATTTCGCAAGATATGTTTAGAGACATAACAATTTGCAATAATCGGTCAGATCGCCGTCTATTAAATGCAGCCGCTTAGTAAACTAAACTACACTCACTTCCAAAAGTTAAGCACGGAGAGGAAATGCTAATTTCCGGAAGCCAATCAGAATTCAAGAGGATGCAATTCGCTGCAGAGGTAGATGGAAGTATGCAAATATGTTAGGTAACAGCCAATCGCGCTTTCATGTCAAGAAATATACAAAAAAGGTAGTCTTATAAGAAACCAGCTTTATGAAGGATTACAGAAATTGATTGTAAGTGCTGATAGAAGGTGTTTAAAACTTTCTTACAGTTTGTTTTCAAGACATACGTGTTTCTATGACTTCCAGAAGACGAACGGAAGATTGTGAGCGCTGGCGTGCTGTGGGGCGCATTGAAGTAGGACAGTCGATCACAGATGTTGATCTTTTTTTCGGCGTTCATCATTCTGCAATTTCTCGTTTATGGAAACAATTCTAAACGACACAGACAGTTGTCCGAAGGCCCGTAGCCGGTCGCCCAAGGGTTACAACCCCCGCGGAAGATCGATATATTGCTATTGTAGCCAAGCGGAATCGCAGAGAGACCTCCACACGTGTGACATCTATGGTTACAGCGTCCATTGGTAAGGCGATATTTGCAGCTACTGTAAGCCGAAGATTACATATGAGTGGATTGTACGCCCGGGTACCTCTAGTTTGTGTTCCTCTACCCGTCCAATCAAGAGGGGCACGATTGCGATGGTGCCGGGAACATGCCAATTGGAATGTGTCTGACTGGGCAAGGTCATGTTTACTGATGAGTCAAGATTTGCTCTGGAGCCAGATGACAAGCGTGTAAGGATACGACGTGAACAACGAACATACAGTCAGTCCCCAAACATCACCGAACATCACGCATTCTGAGGCGGAAGCATTATGGTTTAGGCAGGGATTTCATTAGGCTATCGCACCGACCTACAGATCTTTAAACGGGGTTCTTTGACAGCTCTCCAGTATCGAGATGAAGTCCTAGAACCCACTATCAGATTGTACGCTGCAGCAGTTGGCCGTACTTCTGTTTTAATGGACGATAACGCACACCCCTATAGACCTGACATCGTTGATGACTAACTGGAGAGTGAAGGGATTGCGCGTATGGCGTGGTCAGCATATTCGCCCGACCTTAATCCCATTGAAAATCTTTGGGATGCTCTCGGCCGTGCTGTATCTTCACGTTTCCTAACTCCAGCCACTCTTATTGAGTTGGAAACTGCTCTACAAGAAGAATGGCGATTGCTTAAAATTCTCCTGTGGTTGGCCATCTAATTGAAAGCATGGTCACAAGGTGTAAGCTGTGATGAGGGGGGATCACATACCCTACTAATGTCCTTTTTTCATTTTATGCTGTTTATTTTCGTTTTATACATAATTCTGTTTAAGTGTCCAGTATGCCATTGCCTGATAACTTACAAAAATTTAATATTGTTTTCATTTCTGTATACAATTATTGATTTTGTTTTATGCATAAATATATATGCTACTTTCCTACCGAATTTTGTGTCAATCAAAGGAGTATTTGTTGATGTTTTTGAATTTTACATCTTCGTGCTTAACTTTTGGAAGTGAGTGTATATTTGGAAATATATTGTCTTTTTAAAAATACTGAATCTAATTTTATCAAGTGTAGTTAAACGCTGTTAAACTCAGCTTCTATTCAAAGATAAAGTAAATAAAAGTAACATCGAATGAGTCGCATCCGAATATCCCAATCAATTCGTTTTTTAAAGTCCTTTATTTCATTGCTTAGTTTCGTTCAGATATATGCATAATTAAAGTATGCAATTATATGCTGCAAAAGAGCTCTTAGAAAATATATTAACTACCTAAAAGAGTCATTGTTTAAGTAGATTATAAATATGGTTATTAGTACATCTCAAATGAAATTTTGCTATTCGGTAAGACATCAGAAACGTATCCAGGGAAATTCATGAATGGAATAGTGAACATTTGACAGTATCCGTAAGAAGATTAAAGGTTATTATATATAGTCTGAAAGTTTGAACTTACGACGAAATTTTACAATCATCATTATATTATCATACTTTCAATTTCGTGTTTTTATTAATTGCATTTTTTAGTTTTATGGCTGTTTACTCAAGACTTTAACTGTTGTATTAATTATTTTCGTGCATGTTTCCAACTTCACACATTGCATATTGTAAAATAGTGTATTGGTAATAAATGTAAATACCTTGTACTTTTTGTAATTATAGATGTCTGTAATTTCCTTTATATAATTTAAATGAAAATAAAGAAAATAATACGAGCATTTTGAAAGTTATTTGATGCAAAATGTACTAAATAAAGTGGTAAAAATAACAACATCCAGTGAACTCTTTACTGTCAGCTCCTTTCTAAGACAACCACTTCTAAAAGTGACCAGTATTTTTGGGGAATACAAATGTACAAGCTTACTGAAAGGCCCCTAATACGCCCAATTGTATAGAGAGAACTAAAATTATATAGAATTGTAGGTGAGGATGTCAGACAGAGTTCGATAAACACTTAAAAAATCACTTAACTGTAAAAAAAAAAAAAGTATCCTCTACCCCCCCCCCAAAAATCTGATTTTAAATTAGGTCCAAAGGGCCTTTTTTAACATTTTGTTTGTTACCTTAATTTATTAAATATGATATTCTTCGCACTTAAACTATAAAATTTAGTTCAAGAGCAATATCGCAAAATAATTTTAAAATGAGTCTATCTCTAGAATTTCCGATACACAGCCTCACGCACTTCAGATAAAAATGTTTTTTCTGTACAACGTTGCTCACTTTGAAATCCTTGAGTTTGTTAATAAAAAATTCGTTAAAGTTTTACAAAATATGAAATCGATAATAAAACACTCCAAATTCCAAATTTGGGCTTCAAGATGCGCATATTCAGGTGGAAACATACGTTATTAAAAACTGGATGGCTCTAGGTACCGTTGTTTTATCACATTTGGAGAAATATACATACATTTATGCAGATTCTTCATTATTTAATTTCTTTAAATATAATACAGAGCGGCAATATTTGGTGGCAACAGTTTAAAAAGTGATTCTGACTTCAAATGTTTCCGACGCAAAATCGCAAAACGAAAACAATAAGTCCTTCAGTGACAAAGTCCCTTTGGACTAAAAACCTACTATTTTAGTTGTTTTAGTACTAACCTAACCGTACTCCGAAAAAAAATGTATTTGGGTTATTCAAAATAGCTACGCGCATTTAGATTGAATAAAGGAATTCCAATCTATCAGCGTCAGCTCTAACAGTTTCGTCATCCTAGACGATAAACCATACATTCGGCGCCCGGTGTAAATTAAACATGTTAACCATCTAAAGCAAAATATACTCTTATTTAGTTATTACTTATAAGATTTACTTAGCTAGCTTTCTCTGAAAATCAGCGATTTAGAAGGCTGCCTGTGTCTTGCTTGGAGCCGCTTTGCACTCTATTATAAGAAAAGTACAGAACGTTAGGAATATAATCTTTTGACGGAGATACATAATTTCGTGAGGCTTTTTTTTTAATGCAGATGAAGATCGAGTTAAGTCAGGAATGTGATAACGCACACATAGAAATTTATAAATAGCAAGACGCGCCTTTTGCCTTATATGATACGATAGCAACAGAACTTCCTTTCCAAGAACTGTTGAGGATATAAACTTAAAACGGCATCAGTGATTCTAGCAATTCACTTTAATCAGCTTTTGAGTTTCAGTTCACTTTCTAACCGGCACAACTATTTAACTCCTTGACCTTCTGAAAATAACGATATCCAGCTTGTTCCTGCTCCAGTAGTGTGGGGAACTTGCTGCAAGAGTAAGCACTGATTTTGCAGATTTCTTTTTCAGTAATCTCAAAAACATTTTCTTCATTTTTCTTTTACGTATTCAAAATATATGTTTTGTATTTTCATAGTAATTGTAATTTATGATATATATTTGAAACTGCAATTATTGTAGTTACGTTGCTTTTGCGAAATTTTAAGCAATATTTGTTAATACATGTTTCCTTTTATGAAATTCAAATGATTCCAGCTATAATTTAATTATGAGTTTATTATATGTATGAGATTTAAGTTGCATAGTTTAAAAAAAGAGCGCTTAAATATGATTACTATACAATGTTTAAGTTAATAAAATATGGAATGAAAGCAAATTAGTTTTGAATAAGGTTGACGCCAAAATTTAACCTTGTCGAAACTATGTGATTTCGGTTTAAATGGAGGATTATTTTATAATTATTAACAACAAATTTGAAAAATGTTATAAAATATCCAAAATCAAATAATAAAGAAATCCATAAATGTAATGCGTATGACATTTAACATAACAGGAAATTATACACTTATTTATTATCTTGAAAAATATCGAAATAATGTTTTTTTTAAAAAAATTCTGCAGAAATTCTATGTTCTTTCGCAATTTTGTACATTTAAAAAAACATAAAACAGGAAAAGAAAACATAAAACACAACAGTAAACAGTACATAAAACAAGCAAATTATGAGCTGACGGTTAAAGTAGTTACCCTTTCTCCCAGATGTTGCTAACAAGCCAGGTCACAAGTAGCTTTTAATTTACATTAAAATTAAATCCCTGAACTACACGAGACGCAATTATGCAATTAATAAATGATTTGCAGTGCCACCGTAGGCATAGATCAGTGGAAAGCTCGAGTTAAATTATTTCTTTAGTTCACACAAAATTTGATTTCGCGAATAATAAGTCACATTGATTTTTAGGCCTACATGTAACAGTCCAGGACTATAAAAAGTTGATAATATTTATGCAATATGCATGAATGTAAATTCGATATATAGAAATAGTAAAATATATCGTAAATTATTATATAGAATAAGTTTTTAATCTGTCATAATTTTCTACGTGGTTATTTAATAAATTAATTTTGAAGTGGAAAATCTGAAATATTAAAAAAATTTAATAGCAAGCATTATGAACATGGGTCGATAGGTTTATAAGGTATTTCTCACCTTCTTAGCATGACTTCGTGGTGTAGCGGTCAGCACGCTCGACGCGTATTCGAGACGTCCGTGGTTCAAGTCCCGACGAGACATTGCTCATTTTTCCTGTCTGCTGTTTACAAAAAAAAAAAAAAAAAAAAAA
>KK119631.1:309116-347043 GCA_000611955.2 Stegodyphus mimosarum
AAAAAAAAAAAAAAAAAAAAAAAAATCACTGCAGTGGCACCCGAACTAAAAAAGGAGGTGGATGATGATTCTCCACCACCAGGATTTGGCATTTGGGTTCCCTAAACCCCAGTTGCACTTTAAAAGGGGGAGTATATAAGGTGTTATTTCGAATCCACGAATTCTAAAATGCAGATGATTCTCTTTGGAAGAGCTTTCGATTTCGAAATCCAATTCAAACTCGAATCCTAACTCAAAATAAGTCTTAATGACTATTTATTTACGCACTTCTGTTATATTACAGTATTTACAAGGTTCAAGATTAACTTTAAATCAAAAGATGGGGATAATTCCCCATTCAAACCAAATTCTATTAAGAGAAGCCGAGTAACCGACCGCTCATTTCAAAGTTTTTTCGTCGACTCTCTGTTGCCACTGGCAGAAGCGAAACTTACGCTCATTTCGCTTCGAGTTGTAACATTTCTCCCACCTTTTGATTTTTGACAAAGCATGAAAAAATCAAAACAAAATTGAAATGAAATTGAAATGAAATTAAATGAAAATTGAAATAACAATATAAAATGAGAAATTTAAATCTTACTACAAATTAAGAACTTTACCTAGGCGTAACATATATCTTGAATATTTTAAACTTACTTAATGTACTCGAAACTTACACTCTTTAAACAAGAGGCAAAATGTTCTTTTCTGTAAAATACTAGTAAATAGATTAGTTCACTAAAACTGAATAAAATCAAATTGTATACAAAATTCAAAGAAACGAATAAAGAAAAGTGAAAACAAATAATAGCAGTACTAAAAGCAAATTAAATTTAACTAAAGTTCTTTAGCTTCACAATTTAATGTCTGTACTAGAATTTTCAGGTTGACAGTCTTTGGTAACAGTTACTAAGTCATCTTTTTCCCCAGATTTCCTGAAGATGTGGATGTTTCAGTAGTTTTGAGCTTGAAGACAGATTCTTTATTGTCTATCTCCAATGGAAATATTCTTTGAACTGGTCTTAACAGTTCACCACTAGATCTTTTTACTTTCGCCACTCTGATGATGTTGTCCTTTCTGAGTATATTTCGATTACACGAGCCATGGGCCAGTCTGTTCCTTTTCTTCTAGCTTCCTCTACAAACACTAAATCACCTTTCTTGATGGTTCGCGAAGGTATAGTCTTTGGCCCATGTACTAACAGTCCAAAATATTCATCTCTAAATCTTTTACGAAATTCCACACGTAACGTTTGGTGGTATCGCCTTCTTTTCGACAAGTTTATTTTATTTAGACTGTCCAGATCCGGAATAACCGAGCATATTGAATAAACATAGATGGAGTGAGTGCACATAAATCGGTGGAATCTTCTGAATCGTATGTTAATGGTCTGTAGTTGATATTTGCTTTTGCATCCCATATGATAGTTAACATTTCTTCATATGAGAGTAATGCTTTTCCCAAAACTTTTCTCAATAATTTCTTCATCATCTTAACCAGTCTCTCCCACCAGCCGCCCCATCATGCTGCGGTTGCAATTCTTTTCTTTTACGGGATATAATAATTCAGCAGCCGACGAAAAATTAACTTTAGAGTTAATACTGTTTGTGTATTTAAAATTACTTTTGTGTTTATCAAAATGTTTATTCTTTCCATTCGATTGAAAGGCTTTCGGTTCCGGTTTGTTAACTGCGTACGTTTGTTCGCGTTCTGCGTTAAATTTCGACGATAAATTTATTTTAGAAACAGATGTGTTCAAAGAATTTGCATTTGATGCATTTTTCAGAGATAAATTTTCATTTGCATTACATTTATTTAATCTTATTTTAATTCTAAATTTTGCAGACATAATTTGTTCATTATATTTATCACTTGCCGAAATATCTTTTTCAAATTCTTTAGCATCATTTAACTGAGTTTCGATTTGTGAATTTAATATTTTCAACGTGTTTTCTCTTTTACGAATTATTTCATCCATTGCCTGCAATTCCTCAATGTTTGTGTTTTCGATTTTTTCTGATGACATAGTTTCTATGTTTGTAATTAATTTCGTAACGCTACTGCATTCATTCTTACGTTTAAGTTTCAATTTTTCTAAACATTCCATGTTTAAAGTTGAGAAATCACAATGTTGAAACTCAGTTTTTTCAAATTTTCAAAGAAAAAATGAATTGCTTACCTGTTCACAGGTAATTCATCTAAATCTTTCAGATTTTAATCCAAAGGTCCTGCTGTTGAGGCACCACTAAAAATGTTATTTCTAATCCACGATTCTAAAATGCAGACGATTCTCTTTGAAAGAGCTTTCGATTTTGAAATACAATTTAAACTCGAACCATAACTCAAAATAAGCCTTAATGACTATTCATTTACGCACATCTGCTGTACCAGTGTTCAAGATTAACAAGGTTCAAGATTAATATTAAATCAAAACTCCCCATTCGAATCAAATGCTTTTAAGAGAAGCCGAGTAACCGATTGCTCATTTCAAAGTTTGCTTTTCGACTCTCTGTTGCCCCTGGCAGAAGCGAAATTTCCTCTCATTTCGCGTTCGAGTTGTAACATAAGGTATTTCTTCCGTCTTCTTAGCATGCCTTCGTTGTGTAATGGTCAACACGCTCGGCGCGCATTCCAGAGGTACGCGGCTCGAGTACCGGCAAGAGCATTGCCCATTTTTCACTTCTTCTGCTTCAAAGGTAACTAATGCCTATACAGGTTTAACGCCAATCTAGGGTAAATGGATCGAGATTTCTTGCTAAATATCCTATCATAGATGAATTGATCGTGCAAATGAGGAGGAGAATACTCAAGTCTCAACTCAAGACTGTATTATTCGAACTGAATCAGTTATTTCTTATATACACTTGATGTACGATCTGGAACATTCTAAACTTGGAAGGTTCTAGATAAAGGAGAACATTCTCCAATGAATGGAGCATAAAGAAAATAAATTAACAGGAAGGAAATTTAAACAAAAGCAGATTTTTAGGTGATTTACCTTTGATGGGTTTCGAATTTCGGACCTCCGGTTTCCGAATCCGACATCTTATCTACTGAACTCGGTCGAAAGGAACAAATTTCGCTGCAATATAAATACTAGATTTATCTTAGGCCAGTACAAAACGACTTGGATGGATTGGGGAAATTGTGTTTTAAGCAATGTATACTCATTTTCTTTTTTAGCGTAGGTTATTTTCCCTTTAAATTGAGCATTTGTTGCAATGAAACCACTTCAACAGACCTCATAAGGTGATACACCTTAGAGAATATGATTATTGATGAGATTTAGAATGCCAGTGTTTATCTGTGTTCTCAGAAATGTTGTTCACTTTTAGAGGCAATAACTATGAGAAGATTCACTGCATTTATTACGGAACACAGTTAACTGCCTATAACTGGAGGCTTAACAGGATAACAAGCCTTGCCTAAAAAAAGTTAAATATTTTTATTGCAAAATAGACAAGACAAATTCTATCGCATAGCATCAACATAAAGCAAAACCGTCTACATGAAATAACAAAATAGAAGTGAAAAATGCGTGGGATAGCAGCAATGATGTTCATAGTTTCTTTGAATATGGTAAAGCACATGAGGGCTACCTGCCTAACAGTACTTCTAAAAGTACTTTCATAGAGTACTTCGTGGAGTACTTTCTAAAAGGAAACTGATTCATATGTACCTTTCCCATGGGGGAAAACTACGAAAACCCGCCGCCATCCCGTTCGCCGTGATTCGATATTTTACCGGTTGGCCGGTGGTGAACCGAGAGTTATAGCCATTTATAATTTAAATTCTTTATTTCAATAAATGTTTATTTTTTCGTTATTCACAGCGTATTCCTTCGTTTCGAGAATTGGTTTAAGTAAACAAACGAATTTATTCTCTAGATCAAACTGCTTGAAAATCGAAATGAATTAGTAACAGTATTTTTCTCTCACTTATAACATGTGATATTTCTCTTTCCTGTGTTTAATTAACTGCCTTTGATATAGTCTCGATTTTGAGTTAGCCTTGGATGTCATTTTCAATATATATGCTTGCTGTTGCAGCTATTTTCAGCAATATGAAATAATCTGAATGATCTGAAAGAAAACTGAAAGATAACTGAAAAAGTATGTAATTGCATTTCATTCCGTTGGAGTTACGTAATGGTAGGAGGAAAATAGGGAGGTACAATCAAACTTCTGCAAAACAGTTTTAACACTGTAACTGTTACTGTATAATTCGTTGTTTAGAATTAGTATTATGGGCTCTGATAAATATCATTAATAAAATGATTCATGCTCTTTATTACACCCCTCCTCCCCAAATAAGCGATAATTAAAGGAGATTGGAAAAAGAACCTAGTTGTCGAGTTATTGAAAATGAGAGTATGATCAGATCACTGTGGGCAGCTTATAGTACATACTATGGGCAGCATTGACGGCTCTTGCTATGCGGAGGAATTGGCCAGCTTTATGCGGACATTTTGCATTGTAAGGCGAGTACAATACACATCGGATAATCGATCAGTACAGATTCACAATAATCCGCTTTGAAAGTTTCGACACAAACTAAATTTACTTGAACAAAATGAAAGTAAATTCTAAAGAAATAGTACATAAAATTAAGCTTTGAAATATAAATGATCGTTTTTACCATCTGCATATTCAAGTCTCTTTTGTGTGGTATTTTTAGCAGTTTTAAAGTTATGCGATATGATACATATTTGAATATATTTGGCAGTTTAGCGCTGTAGCACAATTATGCACCTATGCTCGGGCCAATCGCTTTTCTGTGATAGTTATATCTAGAGGAGATGAGGAGATTACTGAAGAGATTGGAGAGGATACACTGCGTTGCCGTTTATCTGTTTAACAACAGCGTCTACAACACTGTCAAATCTAAAGTTTTCAAGCGTGAAGAATGAGAAAAAAGTCCTCTGATTACAGTTCAGCGAGATCACAACTCTCTCACAAAATCTAGATACCGAATACCCGTCTCGTAACCTCACAGATGTTGCTTGAATAAAAATCCATCAGAGGATGGATTCCGGCTGGCTGGATACCGAATGTCGCAGGCCACGTGCAGCATGAGAAAAACACAGAGATATATATGTTTTTTGGCGAATTCTATGTAAAGGGCAAATTCCTGTCTTACAATGGTTTAGAACTTAATTTAAAATCTGATCAAAAACAGTAAAAGTGTACTGAAAAATTAAATCCCTAACGAAAATGCAACCTTAGTGCTTCAAATAACTAACCGCCACTGTTAAGCTTCGTCCATTGAGTTCACATTCTTCATCGGCTTGTTGCATCGCCTTGTTACTCAACCCATTTGACTGGACTGCCTCGGGTTTCCGAAAATACGGATGATCATGATGAAAATTGATGATCCTTAGCCTGGCAGCTCATCTGTTGATGAGCCTCAGTCTTTCTTATTTTACAGCAGTTGCTGAATATCACCTATTCAACGTCATTTTAAAAATTTCTTTTAAAGATTGTTGGTCAGTTTAAGACAAAAACAAATACTTTAGGCTAAATTCAGTTCTAAAATAGTTACTTAATGTAGCTTATTTTAAAATGAAGTATCAGAAAAGCTATCTATAGACCTACGTGTAGGTCATAAAACTTCAGAAAGAGGATGGGGCATAGACTCCGCGAGCTATTCATGAGACTATAAAAATTAATATCATGCCTTCTGAGAAACTGACTATAGTTCTGCAATAGTGAAAGGTGATGGATTGAGGCTTTGAATGGAATGCTTCATGGCATCAAACTCGAGCCATGTTTATTGAAGAACAGGGGAGTTTACGAAGGTGATGGCGTATTTATGCTTTTGGAAAAGTCCAAATATATTTTGAGTGTATGATGAGAATGGGTGTAGGACACCTGAAAAGATGTTCGTAATGTTCAGTACTCAAAGAAATGTGTAAACGTACAGGAAGTTCTCATTCATATGTCAGTGAACACACTTCGTTGCATTTCTGAGTCAGCACCAGCTCTGACACTTCATTGATTCACTGTGTTTTCACAACTGTTTCACAATTTTTCGCTTTTCGAGAATTAAACTCAAAAGCAATTCATCTGACCAGATTACTTATTCTCCGTCTTCAGAAGTCTCGCGGGATGTCTTCTGAGCCGGACCAGACACAGAGCTAAATGTTAGAACTGGGAATAATCAGTAAAAGACCATTTCATGGAGGAGCGTTCAATCCTCAAGCTGGCATTAGAAGACACTCCAGCACTAAATTACAAAGCCATATGCTGCAGAGACGCTTATCACAATCATTCAAGCCAAAATTCCTTTCCACGGCCAAAATATAGTCTTGCGCTCGATCTCTTACCTAAATTTTTGTAATTTATTTGAAATGGTGGAAAACGAAAATGCAAACTTTGCATATATATTCGAGACGATGTCACCGAGCATTTACTGCCGTACTTACTTGAAATTTGGCTGATATTATTATAATTAGATATCTTGACTATACAAAGTCTTTTAAACTTCTACAGATATTATAAGTCCTTTAAACGTATACAGATGCTATAAGTCCTTTAAACTTTTACAGATGTCTTTCTTTACATATACACTGCTTACGGATGAAATTATTCACAGGACAATTACTGTTAGTTATTCCTAATAGAATTTTCTAAAGAATTACTGCTAGGTATTCCTAATTCTAGCTTTTCTACTGCTTCCAAGGAAATACAAACGGTAAAATATTTGCATCTGATGAAACGTACTCCGTTTTATATTAAATAAAGATTACACTTTGTGTCAGTTAGACTTATGAAATCACAGTTAGTAAGCAATACCGGTGTATAACGAGGGTTGGCTATACTAGATATTATGTTATCAGTATAAAAATAGTCATTGATTGGCATCTAAAATTGCATACAGAAGGGAAACATTAAGTATCATAATTTTTATTTTATTTTTATAGATGGAAGTGAGTAATAGACAATTTTTATTTCTTATGCGTATTTTTTATACTTATATGTATGTATTTCTTTCTACCATAAAGATGAAAGGACATTTCGGCATTCTGGTTTGTTTAATTTTGTTGGTATCTGATGAGGTTAGTGAAGCTGGCTCCCCTTGTCCTTCTTGGAAGACTGTTTATCCATGTTTCTGCAGCAATTTAGCGGACGGCGGCAGTCTCGTCATTTGCCCGGGAATTAAGAATACTCCAGAATTAGAGCAGGTTTGTAATCAAGGCTACATTTTGCATTTAAGTCAAGTTTTCTAGTACCTGGACAGCTTTTTCTTAATTTCATAAAAATTATTCATGTCATTTTCATAGTAGTTTTCAACGCGAAATTACTTGTAATTAGGTACTTATCAAATAATAAATTTGAATGTGACCACTTTTTAATTTAAAATAAACAAATAAAATCTTTAGATCGAAAAAATTAAAAGCTTTTTCGATTATTGGTATCACGTGACTCCTAAGTCATTTCTGCGACTCATCAAACCTCATTGAGAGAAAAAGCTTATTTTTTGTACCTTGCATATCAGAAACAGTTGCAAACTACAAGATAGCAGGATTAACGTGGGCAGCCAGTTTAGTTTTTTACAGTGAGAAACAAGAAAAATCAATAATGCTTTCTCCTACATCTTCCACTTGCTACCTGGACTAATTCACCACGAGAACATCAAGGAATGTGGTAATACTTCACATGATTAATTGTTTCTGTTTACTGTTTCTGTTACTGTTTCTGTTGTTTCTGTTAAATTTCAATATGTTTGAGTTGTAGAATAGATTTCCTCTTCCACATTCATAACCACATTTGCTGGGAGTCTTGCTGGGTGCTATAGTTCGCCATGCTTCTATTGAGTATAGAACTAAAGTTGGAAGCCTTTAGGGATCAGATTCGAAGAACAAAGCGTGCTTGAAATAGTTCTTTGGCTGAAACATTTTCGGCATTGTTTCCGCAAGATAATATCACATACTTGTAGAATAAAAAACACTAATTAATCATTAAAGATACGAAAGAATGTACCTCCAATAAAGAAATTTATAAATGAATGTTTTAAAATTGCTCTAATTTTCGTTACAAAGAATGCCGGGATATCCAGATAAAAAATGCATTTCGCACAGTTATAGTTGGCCATGCTTGTGTCATACTCGCACTACCTTGTGATACTGTTGCTCTGGCAAACTTCCAGGATTACGCAAGTCATGAATTAAAAACAAATGTAATTATATTCTTAAAAGTAAAATATTCGCAATATAACGCGATAAGCATTCGCTATTCTTAATCAAGAATAGAACAAGCGTGATAGGTATGGCTCAACTTCCTGTTTGATCATTACTTTTAAGCAATCAAAATAATGTTATAATAGAATGTATTTTTGTACGCAATTTTCCAGAAAAATTTTCTCTTCTTTTGTACATATAGTTCTGGAAATTATCAAGTTTTCTTGAATAGGAAACGTTAAAAATCAACTGCTCTTCTCCAGGTTTCAAACCATGTATCTTCTACTTGCTGCTGTATTGCTGTATGTATAAGCGACTTACCGCAGGGAATTACTAAGAAGAATACAGTAACTCTTTATACGCTTTGTAATCGTTTATGATGTAAATCTAGTTTATAAAATACTTTAATAAATATTTCCAACTTAATTTTTCATTAGTTTACGCGCATTTGGTAAATGTTGTATTTGTTAACGGATAGCGTTAGAATCCCGATCTACTGCACATATTATTAGATTTTCGGAGTGAAAAATCTAAAAATAGCCCGTGCATTCCTCTACATTCCAACCCAGGATCTTCTAACGGGTAGTTGAAACAACTTACACCACAAGAGCACACAAATGAAATAAAACAATTCACTGCAGATTTTTTTCATGAAAGTTTAAAATTAAATTACTAATTCAGTGAGGCATAGTCGATGCAAGAACTTCTGGTCATATATAATGACGAAGTGCTCTACTACTTTGACAATAGCTAAAACTTCTTTCCTGATAAATATACAGTGCGATTCAATGTTTCCGAACTCTAACCTAAAAAGACCGCACCTTTATTTTCGTATGTTTATTTAACTATTTATTACTTTTTATTTTGTTTTAGATGTATTAATATTAACCTGGAGGATTTCTAAATTAAAACAATAGTGAACAAAATTTGATACTTTTACAGAAGCTAATAAAAATAATCACAATATTTTTCAATGCATAAATCTATGTGATGATCAATTCTCTAAGCACTGTATCCAGACTGATTATTGAGATATTAAACCTTGTATTAACGATGGTGTTTCGCATACTTTTCAGCTTTTAGCGAGCAGGCCTCTGTTCTAGTATGAAATCCACGGTTCACTCTCTTTTTCTGCTGCCTTCTATTCACTGTATTTGGTAATTCGCTCTGTTATGCACACAATTCACTTCACCGGCACATTTACCCCCAAACAGCTATGTACTGTATTACTACAGTTGTATTGTGAGATGACAGAACGGGTTATTTATTCTGCTGTATCACACTGTGTGTATCGCTTACAAATCTGTGAAATCTTCGCGTCTGTTCATATACGCCTATTGCACTGTGAGTGCTGACCATGTCTTCAATGTTTCATGAAAATCTTACCACTACTTAGGCATTGCGAGGCTGAAAGATCATACTTGGGCAGCTGTTCAGCCAGGACTGCGGCTGAGTTAATTGTTTGCTCTAAAGTAAACAATATCTACAGAGGAATTTGAGGACTTCTGAATCTCATTATGATAACTTCTACAATATTCTAAGTACGAGGTTCTACTAAGTAAGTTGTAACAAAACCTAATCTACTAAATTCGACACTTTGACAGCCTTTCATTGGAATAAGCAATATTACATAAGTCGGCATATTCTTGGACAACAGCTCTCCTCCATTGCCGGTATCCGGTCAAGAATACAGCCATATTCTGACTGAGGATAAGCCAATACGTTAGTGGATGTTAAGGTACCCTTTATTGCTTTAAGCGAGTCCAATCCAAGTATGCAAGGGTCTGTAGTTTCTGCTACATATGCCGTGTGATGGTAAGCGGCACTTCCCAACGTGATGTTAACGTTTAATTTTCCTTCGATTTCGTTCTTCTCCCCTGAGACAGTCTGGAGGTTAACGCAGGGCAGCGTCCAGATGAGTTTGCTTGTCATTTGTTTTGCATTTCATTTTTTGTTGTTCTTGTTTTCATTTGTCCAGATGAGTTTGCTTTTCATTTGGCTCCTGTATCGATGGCTATACTGCAATGAACTCCACTGATGTGTCCCACGATGAAAAGTCCGTTACTGCCGCCACTCACTGCAGAAATCTGAAATGCTTTAAACTGGAGCTTTTCATTATCTGCTAACCTCCGCCCCGCGAGATGGCCACAAATTAGTTTCTCTCCTTGATAGGCACGGTTCTAACATCTGTGACCTGGGGTGTTCTGCAGTTCTGCCGCCCAGCTCTTTACGGTCGGTTTCTTGTAATCAGTATTCCGTTGCAAGTATGTAAGTAAGTTGTAATCAGTATTCAGTTGTCTTGTTAAATAATCTAGGCGAGCAGCCATTTGATCCACTGGCTCTTGGATGTGCACAGCTCTGATTGGGTGTCGGTGTCTGCGAGTTGCTTGCTGGGCTGCCTCGAATTTCATGGCGTACACCAGAGCACTTTTTAAATTCTTCACATCAGCCATTCGCAGTGCTTTCTGTATTTTAGGATCCCGGATGCCGTCGATAAAATACTGCTGGGACAAGGTTTTCCTTGTTTCTCTCGGACATTCTCCAAAAGCGAGATGGGACAGCCTTTCAACATACGTGCCGAGCTCTTGGCGTGTTTTGGTGAGCTTCTGTTGACGGTATTTTAATTGAAGCTTGCTGTAGTCTTTCAAACATTTCTCCCCGAAGCGCACTCCAATGCGCCGGATAGAGCTTCAAAGTCTAGTCTCTGGTTTTTTGCAAGAGTCTGCAGGATATCGGCTGCGTCTGCTCTCAGTGAAGCTGCGAGATGAGAGGCCTTAGCTTGGGAATCCCATCCATTGGCATCCGCAACTATAGAAAATTGTGTCTTATACACTTGTCAGGAGGTCTTCCCATCATATGTCGATAGCTTCAGAGAGGGGCGAGCCGGCATGTGTGAAAATTTAAAACCATTCGAATTGTTTCTTGCTGTCTCTGTGCACTTCTTTAAGGAATCAACTTCTTTGGCGACGGCAGCAGAAACCCTGTCATCAATTTGTTGTTGGATGGCAGAAACTCTTCCTTCGAATCGTTGCTCCACAGCAGAAACTTGTTCTTCTATTTGTTCTTTCACCGAATAAAATCTTTCTTCAATGTGTCCAACTTTATTTTCAACAGCGTCAGTTCTGCCTTCCTCCATAGCTTCGAATTTACTTTCTTTTACGTAGGTAATTTCCCTTTTCATTTCTTCTTGCCTTGCTTCAATATTTTCTTGAAAAGCCTTCATTTCATAAGATTAACAGATTCCTAACCAGCTTCCATCCTTACTTGGCACGCTTTCATCTCTTCTTGGCCCGCTTATATTTCTTCTTTAAATGCAGCAATGGCAGACACGAGCTGTCTCAATTGTTCTCCCATTGCTTAGTGAATGACATTCAAATACTCCACTTCTGACACCAAAAAGTGTTACATGCGTGCGGGTTCTTTCACACGAATTAAAACAAAATACTGAAATATTTCCTCGGAGACCATTAAACAGAATTCAATTAAAAACAGATGAAGTTAATCCAATCTCACAGTGAATTCGTTACAGTCAATCACAGCATTAAGTAAACAAACAGCAGTTCGCTTAAAATAGCTACAATTCCACTGAGCTGAGGTGTTTAAATTCGGCTTTTATAAGCTTTTTTAATTATTCACTAGAATATTTTAGAAAACCTCGATTTTTCTCGATTTTTGTGGATGGCAACAGCAATTACGAATTATTTATTTATTAAATAAAAAGTGCACCGTCGCTTTCATTTTTACTTTTCCGACGTAGCTTTCTCTTCAAAAACCTCTGCGTTGCACGCGAAAATAAAGCTATTTTAATTACAATTCTAAATAAGTAGCTAAATAAATACGAAATCCGTAACACTATATTAGCAAGAAATATAAGCAACGTAAATTAATCATGATGGAAGTGCAAAAATATCCCAAGAGTGAAAATTCTGAATTTTCTGTGGAAGTTTTTCCAAATTAGTTGAGCTTTTCTCTGAATTAAATTGAAGTTTTAATTTATATGATTCGTAGAATCCAAAAAGAAAAAGAAATTCCAAAACACATTTGAAATTATTGTTTGGTAATCTACCAAATTTTCGAAGACATGGAGCTCCATTGATGATACATGACTGGTTACATGTCATCTTACCATCCTGCTGAGAATTTAAAGGTTGTGAGAATATTGTTTGATAACAGTACTACAATATTGCTTTAAATGACAATATTGTTTAAGAAGTTACTGCTTCTATAATGTGTTTTGACATCGTCATATGATATACAAATTAGCAACTGCTTTTGGATCGGAGTTATTAATGAACATCAAGCGAAAGATTCATACCTTTGAATAGGTGTCTCAACTCAAGGATGGCAATGGAATTTTTGATAGAATTTGTCAGACCGTTTCTGGTTAAAACTGATTTGAAAAATATTGGCTAAATGCTTGTATTCTTTGTCATTGCTAAACTTATTTTTCATTTTATTTTTTAGGTTACAAAACCCTTGAAGAGCCTTATTGTGGATCGTCTGTTATTGCTAAACACTTTTAACTCCAACCAAGAAGATGATTCAACGCTAAATTCATTAGAACAAAAAACAAAAATCCCCATTGGTGATATTCTACCTAAAAAATGGCTTGCAGAGCTTCGTGTCAGAGAACTCGAAATCCAAAATGGGAACATAGATGGTTGCTTCTTATGCGATGAAGCACTTGAAGGACAGAGGGATTTCTTAACTACTCTGGTAGTCAAGAATGCTAATCTGAAGTAAGTATATTTAATTGTTCTCATGAACTTGCACATAGAGTTTCTGGAAAAGCTTGTTTATGCTCTAAAATTCTGGAATGGCATGTCGTAGCGCAATGGAATTAATGCACAGTTGTAGGAAACTCATTTTGCCCAATCAGTTGAATAAGTTCTAGCAACCTTATTGACAAAACAGATATCTAAAAATTAATTCAGAGCAAATAAAATTAGTCAACTTTCTATTTATTAAAGCCTTCCTCTAGAAAAAGCAATGTCTAATCAGCACAAAATGGTATGTGATTTAACAGTATGTTTAGAAAAAAGATGAAAACAGCAAAGAAATGAAAAATGCTAAAGTGAAATTTCCCATCATCATGCTAATTTGTAAAGTTTTGCCTAAGGATCACATAATGCAACCGAAAAGAGCCAACCGGCGGCGGAATGGATAAGTAATATAACATAAATAAATTGATTCGCATAAAATCCTAGCGAAGGAGCTCAGTGCTTGAATATTTGTATACAACTTTTTCAGTTTCCTTTTAAGCCGTCATAATATTTATTTTCGATACTTACGTATTATCCCCGTCGACCGTGAAAGTTGGCTACTATCGAACCATGAAAATTAACGGAAATTGCCCCAAAGTTGCGCCAATCATTAAGACTGAATTTTAAACCATACTTATGTGTACAACTTTTATAATAAAATATTCACGAGTCTCTCTGCATAAGCCTACACTGTTAGCCCTGCCTGGGTTCGACTTTCGGTGAACGGGCGGCTGCATGGGCTTTTCGTGGTTTTTCGTTTAACATGGATACGAGCCAGTTTTCCTTAGAAAGTTCGCCCACCAGCGAGGGAGCGGTAAAGTCACTGAACACTGAGTTCGGTCCGAGGTTCAAATCCCGCGAACGGGTTTTCTGCATGGGGGTTTTCGTTGTTTCCCCCGAAGTGTAACGTGTGTACGAGCCAGTTTCCCTTAAAAAGTCCTCTACGAGGGCATCCCTCTTCTTAGGCAGTAGCCCTCGAGGCTTTGCCGTAATCACATAAACCAAACCAAACCAAGCGAAACCCTAGAAAGTTCTCCACGAAGGCATCCTTCCTTTAAGCAGTCCTTGCGTGCTTTGTCGTAAGCCAAACCAAACCATGTCTCTGCAAAATCCATCAAATAACTCACTTCTTCAAAGTATTCGACCAGTTTCGCGTCTGCGCTTCATAAAAAAAAATCTTTCGCTGATTTCTGTTATTTTGTTAGGTCTTCCGATTCTAGTTTCCGAGCGGAAGCTCTGTTTAGAGTGTCATGAATTCAGACTTTTTAATGGAGATTGTTCGAATCTATTGCTGTTTTGTTGGCCATATCTAGCTGTTCTTTTTTCCCATTCAACACATGTTAATTTTCTCAGCCAGTTCCAAATGAATCGGAGTGCAATCACAAACGTGATTCTATAGCCCTCGAATCACTTTTTTTCAATGTGAAGCGAAAACGCACAGCAGTAACAGTTAATTTACATTCTTGTGTATCCTTGTTCCCTTACAAAGGTAACGAGAATCAATCGAGGTTACACGAAACGAAAACGCATATATTTTGAGTGTGTTCGGAGGTCATACTTACCTATAACTGGTGCTAAACCTCGCCGTTTGGCTTTCATGGTCGACGGGGTAATACCTAAGTACGTTATTTTCATATACTGATGATCCGATAGCAGAATATTTATGCATAATCATCAACATTTTTTTTTCGGTATGTTTTTTCCACTTGACTAATTTAAGAATAAATTTTATACACAAGAAAAGAACATCTTCCATTTCTGGAGTCGCTGTATATAATACGGTGACAAGAAAAAGGTTTTTTATTGCTATATAAATGCATTATAAAAATGAGTGATCTGTTAAAATGTGCCCATCAGTAGTCTTACAGGTAAGGTCACTGAACACTGATAAATCGACCCATGTTCGAATATTGGGAAGTAGGTCAGCTGTACGCGACCTTCAAAGGTTTTCTTAGAAAGTAACATAAAGGCAAATTGGTAAAAATATATTTCAGGGTACCCTTGGTGAAAATTCTCAATTTTTTGGTGCCATTCCTGTTTACGTCCAAAGCCCTTTCCAATAAAATGGTCTCCAAAACATAATTAAAACAAAAAATATATAATCTCAATAAACTGCATTTTAAATCAAACAGGGAAATAACATAAGAATGGAAATACACGTTATGTAATCTACGCAATACAAAAAGGAAATATCGACTTATTTCTGTACATATATCGACATTTCTGTTTCTTCGGTAGGTGAGACACACAGAATTCCTTAACTGCATCGAAAAACTATTTAAAATTATCTAAACTAGAATCTGTATACTGCCGTCGCCACATAAACTCACAACAGTAAAAATGAAAAATATTCTCCGTACTGCCGGCCTGTCGATGGCATTTCTTTCCAAAATCCCTTTTTGTTACACCTATAATGTAAACCTTCACATAACCAACACATACCTTCCATAGTGTTGATATGAGCTCCGGTTTCCAAATCCTTAAATTTCACTGCATAATTTACCAAGAAGTGAACGAAGCCATTTAAATCGTCATTTACACACCAGTCAATCAATGTTTTCTTTCCCAATCGTTCTAAAGTGGTGTACAGAAACTTCAGATTAATCGTACCACCAACAGGCATTTTACGTAGTAAAGCACAAAATAAGCAGCGCACTTCCTAAGCAACATCTAACATAAATAAGCTCTTACAAATATTTTCCCATCAGTCAAATTCACCGCAATCACGCAACCAATCTCGTCATAATAGAGTTTCCCAACATTCAACTACTCAGGTTACCATAACTGAAACAATTACTTGGCGATAAATGACGCAAAAACTTGGCGATAATCCAAAGGTACACTAAAATATAGACCAACACACAAATTTAACATAAACACAAACCAATTTCCTTAGAAAGCTTTTCACAAAGATTCCATTACCTAAGAAGACAGCTCTCATATACTTAGTCGTATCCAATTTATTTAATTAAACACACAAACAAATATTAATGTAAATTTCATTTTAATTATTAAAGTTACGTGGTTGAATTATAGTTCTTCAAATAGTTTCAAAATTTCTATTTATTCATTCGCATTGTGTACTTTAAACATGTTTATTCACATTTTTTCAAAAATTTGATTTTATTTACTTGAATAGCATTTCTATCGAAAGAATACTTTGTCACCCAGTGTTCGTCAGGGTGCCTTAGAAAACAGCAATCTGCATTTAAAGAGGAAATACCGTAGAGCACGGTTAGTACACATTTCAGTGGACCGTTCAGAAAAGATATTGTTGCGTGTGTACGGGTTCGTTATGGTTTGAATGCACATGTCGTCAAAAAGTAAACAAAATTTATTCTTTTCACAAGAAATAAAAAAGAAAATGCAGAAATATTTCCTCAGAGACCTTCCTACAATGTCACAATATCTGAAACGTTAAATAGAACTCGGTTCAAAACAGAGAAACTAATTCTACCTCACAGCGAATTCGTTACAATCAATAACAGCATTAAGTAAACAATACAGTTCGCTTAAAACAACCACAACTGAGCTGAGATGTTTTAATTCGGCTTTTATAAGCTTTTCAATTATTCACGAGAACATTCTGGTAAAATCTCTTTTCTCGATGGCAACGGAAATTTCGAGATATTTACTTATTAAATATTAAATGCACGCGCTCTTGTATTTTTACTTTTCCGGCGTAGCTTTCTCTTCAAAAAGCGTCTGCGTTGCACGGGAAGATAAAACAGTTTTAATTACAACTCTAAATAAATATCTAAATAAATAAGAAATTCGTAATCCTGCCTCCTTCCGAAGGACTGCACGTTCCGGGCAGTACAATCCCTGGACAAGAAGCCAAACTTACAATTAAGGCATGAATTCAATAATAAACATTACAGTACAATGAGATCATAAACAATAATTGCAATAAGTGACTTTCAAAAAAGCAAATACCACCAAACGCTAAATACAAATCAAATACTATCAAATGCTAAATACAAATGAAATACTATCAAATACTAAAAAGAAATCAAAAACTATCAAATACTAAATACAAATAAAATACTATCAAGTACTAAATGCAAATCAAATATTATCAAATAAACCAAATACAAATCAAATACTATCAAATAGTAAATACAAAAATGGCCATGGTCTTATACTATTTACAATTATATACGCTACGTACTATAGCCATAGGAAGGACATAAGCTGTCGTAATGGACGACTTTAGGTTTAGAGTTCGATGAGTTACGTATCCGAACCACGACATTGTTCAGCCTGTTTAGGACTGTGTACGGACCATCCCAAGGTGACTGTAGTTTCGGAGAGAGTCCTTAGCGTCGAGTCGGATTCCACAACTACACCTTGTCTCCTTCGTTGAATCGATGTCCAGTAGCTCTCGTGTCGTAGCGGGTCTTCATTTTCTTCGTCGCCAAGTTAACTCGCTCTTGCAAAACATTGCTTCACTTGAAATTGGGCCTGGAGATCTTCCTCAGGCGATGAAAGTGCATCCGAAGGGCGACCACACAAGAGATTACATGGCAGACGAAGGTCATGACCGATGAGCATCTGGGATGCAGAATAGAAGGTAGTCTGGTGTTTCTCTTCGATCCTAGTATGATTTCGGCAGCTTTCTGAACAGGGTCTTTCAAACAAGACGTCAGCGTTTCCAGCTGAGGTTCCCTTCTGACGTAACAGCTGATTTTTTGTCTAGGGCGGTAAATGTAACGCATCTTGTTCAAAATTCTATCAGTCCAGATTTATTACAGGTTTTCAAAAAAGAGCAAGTATCAGATCTGGCGTGTAAGCAGATTGTTTCGGATATACAGAAAAATTTGACTCCTAATCCTCGTTTCTTAAAATTTTTTACGCGTGATGGCATTTTATATTGTGCTTATGTTAAGCAACGTACCCGTTGGCAAAAACAGCACAGATTGGTTGTTCCACGAACTTTAATATTACGAGTTTTGCAAGAGCATCATGATTCGCCGGCGGCGGCACATCCAGGGTTTCATCGCACCCTACAACGTATTCAAAAATCGTTTTTTTGGAAAGGCATGCATAGGGACATTTGTAATTATGTAAAATGTCATTCTTGCATCGGAAGGAGAGGTCACCGGCCTTCCCACAAGGCTCCCCTTCTGAGATTGCCTGTGGCTTCTCGTCCGATCGAGCGTATAGCTATGGACATTGTTGGCCCTTTGCCCATCACATTACAGGGAAATAAATATATCTTAGTCATCACTGACTATTTTACAAGATGGCCCGAGGCTTATCCCTTAAAGGATTTTAATTCAGAAATGATAATAGAAAAATTAGAACTTTTTATTTCGGCTCATGGTGTGCCCTTGCACATAGTTACTGATCGAGGCACGAATTTTATTTCTCAAGCAATACAGGAGGTATATCAGAAACTAGGTATTACCAAGCACACTACCACGAGTTACCACCCGCAGTCAGACGGGGTTGTGGAACGTTTAAATGCTACTTTAATTAATTCTCTTAGCCACCTGGTGAGTGAAACGCAGGAAGATTGGGATAGGCATTTGCCTTTTGCTCTTTTAGCGCACAGAACTGGAAGGCATAGCGCATTACAGGACTGCCCAGCATTTTTTCTTTATGGAAGGGACTTAAATTTACCTATTGATGTATTAACACAGACAAATCATAAGACATATTGTGACACAGAAACATATTCAAGGGATTTAATGTTAAGACTCCGCAAGGCTTTCTCTCTAGTAAATAAAAACTTGACGGAGGCAGCTGAAAAGCAGGAAAAGTTTAGGAGTAAGAATGCATTTTTGAAAAACATTAAAATAGGGGATATGGTGTATCTTTATACTCCTGTGATACGGCCTGGATTGAGTAAGAAATTTGCAAAGTTTAATAAAGGTCCTTATAGAGTGGTCGAACAGGTCACAAAGGTGAATTTTAAAATTGAGTCAGTTACGAGGCCACAGCAATCGCAAGTGGTACATGTGGATAGATTGACAAAGGTACCTGAACGTATAAATTTCCCTTCTCTACAGGGCTGCGACAATGATGCTCCGGAGCGAATTCAAAATGAAAGTATTGGTATGCCTTATAATTTGAGACAGAGAGACTCTCAGGGTTTTGTAATATATTAATTTTGTGTATGTGTTTATTTGATAGTGAGAACGTTGTATTGGCAGAATTGGTTTTGTGTGTATACATATATATTTTTTTTATCACACAATTGATTCATTGATTTGTGTCTGAATTAAGTGAATTTTGTATTGGTATTTTTGTTTAACTCTTTTGGCGAGCTTCGCTTTGTTTTGTTTTACCACGATGTGGGAGAATACTTCCTTATTCTTGGAGGCCGACATTTACGTTTCCATAGTTTTGGTTTTTTTTTGGGGAAACCTTATGGCTGGTTCCGTAACTTTCCCACTTCTGTAACGTTTGCAAAATTTTTTTTTCCCTTTTAGGTCCTGATCAGACCGTCCTTTCGGCTTAGTTGACGTGATTGTCTGTTTTCGAGAGGAAGAAGTTGTTCTATTCTTAAGACATTAGTACCTTAATTTTAGCGTAGCTCGTATTTAATTGTATTATTATGAATTGTCTTGTTCTTCTAATATATATATATAATTTGCCTTTTGGTTTGTATACATTAAGTATTGTTTATTTCTTGAATTTTCACTGTATTTTTATTTCCTATTGTCCTGCATTCTAAATGATTCGGGGGGCAATGTGATAGTCGTCGGTGTTCGAAAACTTCCAGGTTTAGCCTCTGTTTGCTACGCAAGGTGGGTGAGTAGATTCTTATCTGTACTTCCAATTCGAGTAACAAGTTGGTTCTTTGTCCGCCGGAAGAAATAACGGGGGGTGACTTGCGCTCTTTTGTTAATGGACACTCCGTTTTAGTGGGGGATTCTCTTCAGCGTCACGTCATAGTTTCCTTCTTTCATTTTCAGGGTTGTTGAGGTCCAGTTTTGTGAACATTACGCTTGGTGCTGTCGCTTGCCGCGGGGGATTGTCAGGTTTCGGGAAATGGAGATGGACTGAAAGGAGTTTATTGTTAGTTCTTACTTTACCTTTTCCGTTTTATTGACAGTTCCCAAGGGGCCAGTTGCAACATGAATGTACCTTATTTATTTAATTTTGTTTTATCAGGTTCCCTTAAATGAATGCAGGATTAATGGATTTTTATATATATTAAGAAAGAATTTGGTTGATTGTAAAGAAATATTTTGCTCCTTAATACTTGTAATGTTTGAGTCATTTTTGCCTTCATTTCGGCTCAAATTTTTTTGGTTACACCAAAAAAATTTTTCCCGAATGAGGGAGGGATGTTATGTAGGAAATATTGTGTTGATGATTGTCTGCAAATTAATTCAAAAAAAAAAAAAAGAGAGATCAAGTTAATTATTTCCTTCATTTAGAGAAATCACAATCTTATTTAATTATCTAAATTACTAAATAAGGTATTAATATTTTAGTTTGGTAATATTTATATTTATATAATGCTTCAATATTATATCCTTGTATTTAATTATGGCGTTTGTTCTTGGGTGGAAAGATTGGTGAGGAACGAAGTTTTGCAGTGTCATTGTTGTTCGGGTAAGGATGAATCATCTTAGAATGTTCTAGATAAGATTTTTCTTTGGTTTCGTTGTCGTGGGAAAAGGGTGTACGTGAGAAGATTTAAAGGGTTGCTGTTTTCACGTTCTAGGTAGGATAATGGACATTTTCGAAGAAAAGAGACCGTTCTGACCGGAATCTTGGCTGGTCGCGCATGCGCAGTTGACTGTTTCGTCAGTTTTGGTGAAAAATTGGAATTTTTGGTCTTGAAAGTGAGCGAAATCCTGGTTTTCTGGCAGCCCGTATTTTTGGGAGAGCTGAGGGAAGAATTTTGAATGTTCGTGACTTTTTACTGGAACTCCGAAGGAGGAGTAACGACTTGGAGATGAGACTACTAGTTAACGGGAGCCAGTATTTTTGATTGTTCGTGACTTTTGACTGAAACCCCAAGGCGGAAGGGAGAATTTTTGAGACGCTCGTCACCTGTCTACTGTTCTTGAAGTGTATATTTTTGAGCGAGTAGAAGGGTGCTCAAAAGCTTGGAGTTATGGCTAAAAGTTTTTAGAATTTTCCTTGCTGGGTTTCTTTCTTCGCGGTAGCCCCTGATTTGATTGCGGCGCTTGTCTCGTCCGTGGGTCCACCGAATGTCTGCACTTCAGAATAAAGGAATCGTCCTCTTGAGCTATCAAACCTGACCACCTGCTGCCAGTTCGAGGAGTGTTTGGAAGGTAATCCGATGAGCCGTGAACCCTGGTTGTGTTCTACTGAGAATTCCAGCGGAGGGCCGAAGGAAGAGATGTGCCAGGGACCCGTATCCTGCTGAGACCAAGCCTCAGGGTGATGCTGTAATTTAAGATAAGTTTTTTTTTCTTTATTGCTCTCCCATTCTATATCCCTTTTGAGAAATCGCGCCCGTTATTGTTAGACTGTCAAGGACTCTGACAACCCGTTTCTTCTGTTCACCTCATCAATCTTCTCGCCAAGTGCGATAACATTTTTGTAACTCTTGGCCAATACTTTGAGAGTAATGTATGTAAAATTTTGGTATTGATAAAGGTTTAATTATGTAATTAAGAACAAAAGGTTATTTTTTTTCCTTTCCTTCCCTCCCGGGAGATAAAAATAAAGATAAAGATAGAAATAAGATAAAGATAAAAATAAATGTGTTTAGATTGATTTGCTTATGTTCCTTGTAATTGATATGTTAGAATTTAAAGTATCGGAATAAATGATAATCCTTTAGAGATTAAGTGATTTCTTACTTTTATTTGGTGTTTCCTTTATTTTAGTTAAGATATGTTAGATATATTGGAGACTATATTTGGTATATCATTGATTATGGTGTCATAAACTTGGAATGAATTCTTTTAATTGACAGGGAACCCGATAACCATTGCAAGCCATTTTTCAACGGCCGTTCCCGGGTGTAAAACAAACGCGTTTACTCAGAATACCACTATACGATCCACTCATTAAGGAATTACTAATCATATTGAACAAACCTTGGAAAGCAATTTATTTTTAACATAATTGTTACTTATCAGGTACGGAACATTAGCCAGTGACCAAACAGAATAAGGAAACAGAACAATAGATAGTCATGCCCTGAAATGCTGAAAGCAGTTTGTTGTTTTTGAAGTCCAAGGAAAAATTATATTTCCTTAAAACGTTCACTCCAAGTATGCAAGGATCTATAATATCCGCCACATATGCCGTATGATGGTAGGCGGCACTTCCAGGTTTGATGTTCGCATTTAACTTCCCTTCTACGCTAATTTTCTCGCCGGATGCAGTCTGGAGGGTAACACAGGATGGCGTTCAAATCAGTTTACCTTTAAATTGTTGAGCTAAACCTTTCTGAATGATGGTAATATTAGCTCCAGTGGTGTCAATGATCATATTGCAAGGAACTCCATCGATATACCCGTTAATGTATAGTCCATTACTGTTGCCATTCACTGCAGAAATCTTGAGGGCTTTAATGCAGGGTTTTTCACTACCGTTCAAACTCCGCTCCGCGATATAATCATTAATTTGCTTTCTGCGTCGTTGCTGGGAAATGGTCTTATTTTTCGGTTTCTGGAGTGTTCTGCAGTTTCTTCGCGTGTGCCCTAAAGCACCGCTGTTCCAGCACTTTACGGTCGGTTTCTTATCATTAATATAACGTCACAAGGCATTGACTTCTCTCGATAAATCATCTAAACGAGCCATCAACTGATCCACTGGCTCGTGGATTCGCACAGCTCTGACTGGGTGGCGATCTCTACGAGTTGCTCGCTGGGCTGCCTCGAATTTCATAGCGTACAGTAGAACGCCTTTTATATTCTTGATATCCGCCATTCATAGAGCTTTCCGTATTTCAGGATCCCGGATGCGGTCGATGAGGTATTGAGGGGACAGGATTTCCCTTGTTTCGGTCGGGCACTCCGAAAAGGCGAGGGGAGATAGCCTTTCAACATCCGTGGCGAGCTCTTGGACTGTTTTCGTTGGCTTCTGTTGAGGGGTTTTAATTGAAGCCTGCTGTAATCTTTTAAACACTTCTCCCCAAAGCGCAGCTCCAATGCATCGGAGAGCGCTTCGAAATCTTGTCTTTGATTTTCTGGGAGCGTTTGCAGGATATCCGCTGCATCTGCTCTCAGAGAAGCTGCGAGATGATAGGCCGTAGCTTGGGAATCCCATCCGTTTGCTTCCGCTACTATTGAGAATTGTGTCATACACTTACCAGGATGTCTTCCCATAATATGTGGATAGCTTCAGGGAGGAACGAGAAGGCACGGATAAAAAATTAAATCCATCAGAATTGCTTCCTGCTGTCGCTGCGAATTTCTTTAAGGCATCACAACTTCTTTCGCAACTGCAGACACTTTGTTATCTATTCGTTGTGCGATTTGGTGTTGGAGAGCAAAAACTCTTCCTTCGATTCGTTGTTCCACAACAAAAACTCTATCTTCTATTTGTTTTTTGACAGAAGAAACTTTGTAATCGATTTGTTGTTCCACAGCCGAAAATCTCTCTTCTATTTGTTCTTTGACAGAAGATACGTTTTCTTCAATTTTTCCAACTTTATTTTCTATCACGTCTATTCTTCCTTCCACAGACTCAAATTTATTTTCTATTATGCAAGTAATTTCTCTTTTCATCACTTCTTATCCTGCTTCAATCTTTTCTTGCCCAGCTTTCATCTCCTCTTTAACGGATTTCATTTCTTCTTTAACAGAAACTTGACCAGCTTCCATCTTTTCTTGAACTGATTTCATCTCCTCTTTAACGAAAACTTGACCAGTTTCCATCTTTTCTTGGAATGCAAGCAAAAGCACTGACAAGCTGTCTCAATTGTTCTTCCATAGCTATAGTGAATGGCATTGAATCCCACTTTTGACACCAAAAATTGTCGCGTGCGTACGGATTTGTTATGGATTGAATGCACAAGTCGTTAAAAAGTTAATAAAATTTCTTCTTTCTTAAAACAAAATGCTGAAATATTTCCTCAGAGATATTCCTACAATATCACAATATCTGAAACGTTAAACAGAACTCAGTTCAAAACAGAGAAAGTTAATCCAATCTCACAGCGAACTCGTTACAATCAATAACAGCATTAAGTAAACAATACAGTTCGGTTAAAACAACCACAACTGAGCTGAGGTGTTTTAATTCGGCTTTTATAAGCTTTTTAATTATTCACGAGAACATTCTGGTAAAATCTCTTTTCTCGATGGCAACAGAAATTTCGAGATATTTATTTATTAAATATTAGATGCACGTGCTCTTGTATTTTTACTTTTCCGGCGTAACTTTCTCTTCAAAAGTCATCTGCGTTGCACAGGAAAATAAAACAGTTTTAATTACAATTCTAAATAAATAGCTAAATAAATACGAATTCCGTAACTATATATAAATGAGAAAAGTATATGAGCTACATTTTAATTTAGAACGATATACATACAAATGGCGTAAAGCAACGCCATTTTATCATCTTGCCATTACTGTGTTTCAACTTAAATGGCAACATTAACACCAAGAATTGCGTGCACTAGTCAGAGACGAATCCTCACGCTGTCGCACCAGTACCATTATTTGATGCCAATGTTACTGTGTGATACGGTATTACTGCCATATTTGTTCTCGGCCGTTCTTATTTGAGGAAGGACACCGACGGGCCGTGTAACATGCTCTGTAACAGACTCTCGGTATACAGCTTTGCTGCAAAATTATGTACTACCGGAATTGCGTAGGCGGAATGCACTCAATGACATTGTTTGGATGCAAGATGGTGCAACTCCACATGTATCAAGTTCTGTTAAAATGGTCCTAGAACAGCATTTTGGTAATCTCATCATCTCACGCCATTATCCTTTCCCGTGGTCTCCGCGATCCGCCATTATCCTTTCCGCGATCCCCGATCTGACGCCTATGGATTTCTTGTTTTGGTGATATCTCAAATGCAGAGCTTACTTGTGCTATCCGCAGACTTCGTCGGATTTAAAGGATTCTATACCGCGTCAGATTGCAAACATCCCTCACACCATGTTGCATTCAGCGATTGTCCACCGTCTCCGGATGCAATGCATACTTGCCTGTGATGGCACCCATGTGGAAAATGTCTGATCTAAATAAAGATATTCTTTTGCCCGATATCTGTTGTCATCAGTGATCGGTGTCTTGCTTCTGTCATACGCAACTTTTCGGCGTGCGCCCAGATCATGTTTCGTTGGCCGGTTTTCAGAACCCTTGTTTGTGTATGCATAACGCGTCCGTTTCTTGACATATCGGTACCATTTCAAAGCTATTTAGGGTTTTCGCATGAGCTGAGCATTTTGCGACCGGATAAAGTTGGCTTTGCCTTCCGAAATTTTCGAGTTTATGTAACTATAACCGTAACCGTGAGCTCCCCTGTGTTGCCATTTACAGAATCTCGAGCGCATACCTTCGAATAATGTATTTGCAATCTCATCTCTATTGGTTAACCGGAACGGAACGGTAGACGTGCATATGTTAGCAAAGTCTCTTTATGACCACCCTGTATTTATTAAATAAGTGTGATCCTGTATTTTTACATTTTCGACGTCGCTTCCTTCTAAAATTCGTCACGGGCTGCATTGCATGTGAAAATAAAACAATTTAATTCTACCAGAAATATCCAAACAAACACAAAAACCGTAACACTGCCCCCTTCCAAAGGACTGCACGTGTAGGACAGTGCAATCCCTGGACAGGGAGTCAAACTTTCAACTAAGGCTTCAGTGCAATAATAAACATTAGAAAATAAAAGACAGCATAAACAATAATCGCAATAAGTAACATAAAACAAATCAAATACTGTCAAATACTAAATACAAATAAAATATTATCAAATACTAAATACAAATACTATCAAATACTAAAGGCAAATTAAATACTACCAAATATTAAATACAAATCAAATACTATCAAATATACAAATCAAATACTATCAAATATACAAATCAAATACTATCAAATATACAAATCAAATACTATCAAGTACTAAATACAAATCAAATCCTATTGTATTTAATGTAATTGTGTTTCCTTAAAAAGTCCAATCCAAATATGCAAAGATCTGTAATATCCGCCACATATACCGTCTGACTGTAGGCGGCGCTTCCATGCGTGATGTTTGCATCTATGTCAATTTTCTCGCCGGACGCAGTCTGAAAGGTAAGACGGGATGGCGTCCAAATGAGTTTACCTTTAAATTGTTGAGGCAAATCTTTCCGAATGATGATAACATTAGCTTCTGTGTCAATGATCCTACTGCAAGGAACTCGATCGATATGCTCATTAATGGATGGTCCATTACTGTTGTCACTCACTGCAGAAATCTTGAGCGCTTTAAAACAGGGTTTTTCATAACCTGGCAACGTCCGCTCCTCGATATGGTCATTAATTCTGTTCCTGCGTCGTTGCTGGGAAATGGTGTTATTTTCCGTGCTCTGGGGTGTTCTGCAGTTCCTTCGTATGCGGCCTTGAAATCCGCAGTTCCAGCACTTTAGAATTGGTTTCTTTGCTAATATTCTGTCTCAAGGCATAGGGTTCTATGGTTAAACCATCTATCTTATTTGTCGTGCCCAGGTGTATTCTGCAGTTCTTTCATATGTGCCCTTCAATACCGCATTTACAACACTCCAAAGCCAGTTTTTTCTACTCCGTATCAAAGCATTGACTTGGCTGGATAAATCATCTAAACGAGTCATTAGTTGATCCACTGGCTCGCGGACTTGCTCAGTTCTGATTGGGTGGCGGTCTCTGAGTGGCTTGTTGGGCTGCCTCGAATTTCATGGTGTACACTAGAGTGCTTTTCAAATCCTTGACATCTGCCATTCGCAGAATCTTCTGTATTTCAGGATATCAGATGCCGTCGATGAAGTATTGCAGGGACAGGATTTCCCTTGTTTCTGTCGGGCTCTCCGAAAAGGCGAGTTGAGATAGCCTTCCAACTTCCTTGGGAGCTCCTGATGTGTTTCTGTTGGCTTCTGTTGACGGGATTTTAATTGAAGCCAACTGTAGTCTTTTAAAATTTTCACTCCAAAGCGCAGCTCCAACCCGCCGGATAGAGCTTCGACGTCTTGTCTTTGGTTTTCTGGAAGACTTTGAAAAATATCCGCAGCGTCTGCTGTCAGAGAAGCCGCGAGATGACAGGCCTTAGCTTGGGAGTCATATCCGTTTGCTTCTGCTACTATTGCAAATTTTGTCTTATACACTTGCCAAGAGGTCTTCCCATCATACGTGGATAGCTTCAGTGAGGCACTAGCAGGCATGGGTACAAAATGAAAACCATCCGAATTGCTCCCTGCCGTCCCTACGAATTTCTTTAAATTATCAATTTCTTTGACAACTGCAGAAGCCCTGTCATCAATTTGTTGTTCGATATGTCCTTGGACGAGAGAAACGTTTTCTACAATTCGCTGTATTACGGTCGAAACTCTTCATTCGATTCGTTGCTGCACAGCAGAAACTCTCTCTTCTGTCACAAAAATACTCTTTCTTGAATTTCTCCAGCTTTATTTTTAACAGCGTCTATTCTGCCTTCCATAGCCTCAGATTTGTTTTCTATTATACAGGTAATCTCTTCTTTAACAGCTTTCATCTCTTCTTTGACAGATTCCTGAACAACTTTCATCGCTTCTTTAAAAGTTACTTGGCCAGCTTTCATCTCTTCTTAAACTGATACTTGACCAGCTTTCATCTCTTCTTTTACCGAGTTCACAGCCCCTTCCATCTTTTTTTTTTGGAATGTGCACGAGCTGTCTTAACTGTTCTTCCATCCTTCTCGTGAATGGCATTCAAACCTCACTCCTGACACCCAAAATTGTTGGGTGCGTACGTGTTCGTAATGGATTGAATGCACAACTCGATAAAAAGTTAAAAAAAATTTATTCTTATGTCAAGAAATAAAACAAAATGCTGAGAACTCCTTAGAGATATTCGTGCAATATCACAATATCTCACGATAATTATATTTAAAACTACTAAAAACGTTGAATAGAACTCAAATTCAAAATACAGAGCAAGCTAATCCGATCTCAACGCGAATTCGCTACAAGCAATAACAGCACTAAGTAAACAAATGCAGCTCGCTTAAACAACTGCATTGAGATGTTTTCCTCCAGCTTTTATAAGCTTTTCAGTCATGCGCGAAAATCAAGTCTGATATTTTCTTGCTTTTTCTGGATAACAGAAACAATTGCGAGATAACTATTTATTTACCAGTATTTTTACATTTTCGGTTTAGCTTTCTCTTGAAAGTCGTCACACGCTGTATTGTACGGGGAAATGAAACAATTTAACTACAGTTCTACTAAAAATTGCTTAATAAATACAAATACCGTAACAACATAAAATTTAAATTTCATAGTATATTTTTACTAAAAGACGAGATGTCATCAAAGTCGTCAAACACTAAACTTAGTTATATTGTTAAATACTTTGTTTGAAACTAAGCTATACGATGTAGGTATATCGTACGTAAGATTTTCGATTTTTTGGAATGAAGCGAAGAATTAATCCAAACATAGTCGAATTTCAATAAGCCAAAATTGAAGGAATATACCCTTCAAGAAACAAATGCAAAAAATCCGACTTGGAATCAGTATCTGTTTCAAATAATATGCTTCAATATTCCGTTTGACTTAGGTTGGAATTTATAGTTGCGACAATCATTTCGATTAACTGAAGTGCAAAGAATCGAAGTTTCAGTGTACATTCGTGGTATGGCAATTAAGTATAAAAAGTAGAAACGTTGCGAAGTTTACATTGATGCATCTTCCTGCCTTAATGTAAATACGACGGTTAATTAAGTGAAAGCATGCAGAAGTCTGTTTTTGGCACGACTGTAAAAGTAGAATGTCGCATTCCTTTTGTCTCTTCCATCACGGGAAAAACTTTCCTTTTATAGGACGCTTGAGTTTTCTGAAGTAAAAATAATCGCAGGGAGACAAGTCTAGGGAACATGGGAGATGACTAAATACACATGCATATTTTCAAGACAGCAGTTTTACAAAGTGGTTATTGACCAGTGGAAAGTTGGATTATCGTGCAGAGTAACGGTTTCCGAATGAATTGCGTAAGATTAACAATCGTTCGCTTAATTCTCAGCTCTTTAAGTCACCTATTAAACAAAAGATTTAAAATTGCAGCATTGTTTTGACACCTCAGCTTATAAGATGAACTTAATATCATTTAATCAAAACACCTATTTAATATTCCCATGTTAAATAATGTTGTGTAGCAATTTTCACGTAACACTTAATTATTTAAGTTTGACTTAAGATTAATTTTCATTATTCTAAATTTATGCTACACAACGTTATTTTATTTAATATCTTGTATTTATATTTGCTTTAGTTTAATTTTAATTAGGAGATTTGGTAATTTAAGATTCGTACGTTTCTTCCACTGGTTACTCGTAAACGCGTTGAAACAGACAATGGAATTAGGTGCTTTCCTACGTAATAAACTTGATTTAAAATTACTTAACTTAGGTTGATTCTCATTTAACTTATATCATTGGATGCAGAAAAGTAGCCTTTTAATTTAAGAGTACTTTCAAGTCTCTAGCTTAATTATTTTTTAAGTTACAGCTATTTATTTAACGAAATTTTTGCACTTCGTGAGATTTTTTGGTTGAAGGGGAAAGAATTGAAAACGTCACTTTTGCAGTTGATTTCTAAGCCTTTGCTTAGGAATTTTTGTCCGTTGCTTTAGGTTTGTTAGTTTTCCCACGCTTACGTCGAATTCTTGGTTCTTCCTTTGGCGGGCTTGGCGAGATTCGAATTTTTGTTCCAGTTCAACTCCTCGATTTTTGGACGATTGTAGCAGGGGCTTGTTCGAGGTGTAGAGTTTAGGTTTTATTCACCCTTTTGGCGAGATTTGGCGATATCTAGTGTCCTGACCTGACAAAAAGGCTGTGCAGGTGGGATTGAGCTCTTAGGACGTCTTCACCTTTTCCTTCGGCTGACGAGAAGATATTTTCTCAGGTGCTTTGAGCACTTTGTTTCTACAACAGGGAGGATGAATTTGTTTTTCTGATAGGCTTATGGCCCCTTTCATTTGCTTCTTACTTCTTGGCTTCTAAGCTTTACTTATAGTAGTTCTTCAAAAATGAAAAGGAAATAATACTACAATCGAAAATAACGTACTTCATAATGAACGGGAAAATTATTCTTCACCAATCCTACCGTTTGATGAACTTTCTTGGTCAATATTTTGCTCGTCAGACTCCGTCCGCATCTTCAATTTAAAAAGAACAGAAAGCTCAACCCGTCCAAGCAACCTGTGTTCCGACCTGTGTTTCTTAATGGATCTGAAGTTCATAATACAGTAGGACGTCCCTCAGCGCAACAACTACAAGTTCCTACGTCGAGCAATCTTCTGCGGTTCGGTCTTCGTCATGCTGCCGTCAATTGATGACCCGTGTCTTCGTACCTGCATCTTCAAGTCGCAAATATTTCAGTCTTCTTAACATTTCTTCAAAGTACCATCGTTAGTACAGATAAGTGTGTTTTGAACTTTAATTAACATAAATTCTTAAGGAAATTTTTCATCCAAAATTCACTGGTTAAATTATTTCTTGGATTTTTTTTAGGATTCTATTATTATCAGAATTTGCTATCTTTTATTTAAATGTTTGCTGTAAAGAATTTTGAAATGTAGAAATTTTCAATCTTTAATATCTTTGAGGATCTGTTGATTTAACTGAGATCTGAAGAAATTTGTGAGCAGTCTTAAATTGCTGTGGTTGAAAATCTAATTTTTTTTTTCCTTTTGGTGAAATACTATAAATATTTAGCTCTGTACTTAATTATTAGAATTTTTACATGTTCTTGGATAAATAAGGTGTAAGAACCTTACAACTGTTAAATGAAATAGAAAATTTTAATTTAAATCTTAACTCATGAAAATAGTTATTTCTTAACAAATAGTTTTTGAATTGAAGTGGTTATTGTCTCAGTTGCAGTATTTGTGAAAACCCACATAAATGTTTAACAAATTTGTTTTCTAAATTAATGTTGGTAGTTCTCGGGGACTAGTATCATTTTATGATAATAGAAATTTGATTGATATCAGTGTTTTAAGGAAAGTAATAAACTAAGTTAGTATTATTGATTTTATGTGTTTACTTGAATTTCTAATAACACAACATAGCTTCACCAGTAGCAAGGCTCTTCGGGTTATTAAAACGAAACAAAAAAAATTAAAACACAACGCAATGCCTAATTTGTTTAGACTACTAGTATTTTACAACTTAGTATTTAACAATAACACAGAGAAATAATTTTCCCGCCTTTAGCTTAAATTCCAAGAACACCAAGTGAATACAATAATAGCAAATGTAACTGAATCTTCATTTGCATTACGGCTTGGCAGTCTAAAAACTAACGCGTTAACAACTAACGCGCTGTTTGTGCCTGAGAACTTTAAATATTTGGAAATTAAACAGTGAACTGGAATCCACAAGGTCACTGTTAAAACTGGAAACTAGAGTTAGAATCCTGCAAACCCTGCTAGATAGACAGCGGGTCATCGCTGGGTCTTGAAAAACTCATCAAACACAGAAGAAGGTTTATAAAAAACTTTTAACTTTTATTTTAGTCTCAATTTGAACATAAAGTCACAATTTGTGCTGCAGATGAAATTTATGAGACTTTTTTATGAGATTTATGAGAAATTTATGAATATTTAAAAAATTAACACAACAAACAATTAAATTCGAACGTCGATAACGTAGACTAAGACAGCATATTAAACAGAATAAGTTGGCTCATATATTTCACCGGCGCATATTCAACTCATCGGCTAGCGAGGATGCTCAAGCTGGAATATAGTTTTTAAACAGAGCTGGCTATGAACACCAAGACGCGACTACGAGAAGCTCTCGCAACTAAAAATTCAGAGCCCTCAGCTTAAATACGCATGAAGTTAATTTGCATTCCGGTGAGGAATGTGAAAAGGAGAAGTTGTAGTAAAGGCTTAAATCATAATAATTGGTTAATTAATATAAGATACTTTCCTAATCTAATAACCTAACTCTTATTGGAGAAGTCAAACAACAAGAATAAGCTTAAGATTTATAAATTTTGCAAGACTAGTTTCGATGCTTTAAATACCGAACCTTCTTCCTAAGCGCAAATGAACGAGATAAGATATGGTGATAAGATAAGATAAGAATGGCTGGACAGAAGTTAAATTACTGGCGCCATCTATTAATGAAACAAGAAAACTAAAAAATAATTTCCTTAAAGGCTAAAGGTAAATATGGATTGAAATTAGGGTCGTTAACTAGACCAGAAAGATTTTTTTGAATGTGAAACACTTCTAGAAAATCTAATTCACCAATGGAAGATGTTTTTTGAATAATTTTGGATGCAGAAAAATGAAAGTTTGATTTTTCGAACCAACAGTGCTGGGCAGCAGAGGACTTATGTGTTTCCGTTTTCCTAACATATGCCTCATATTCTTTAAAGCGAAATTTTAAGGCTGTCTTAGTTTGATCAATGTAAATTAAACCACATTGGTAAGGAATCCTGTAAATACTCCAGGAATTCATATCTGGAATAAGGTCTTTAAGTATGGAACTGGGAATTTTAGAGATAGAAGGAAAAACGACCCGAAAGTTTAATTTCTATAAAATACGTGCAATTTTATAGCTAATTGACATAAAGAAAGGAATGACAACAGAATTCTTATAATCTCCTAAAACAAGTGTGTGCCTTTTGATGTGTTGAGTGAGAATTTTTTAACTGCTTAGTTAATAATATTGGGCGAAAAGCCCTATTAGATTAAGTCTTAATTTAAGCGGTTCCATTAATGGCCGAGCGGCTAAAGGCTAGTCATAGTTTGTCCCGGAAACCAATCCAGGCCAATGAGCTAGTTGCATGGTTTTCGAGATGTTCCCTTAACATGAATACTAGCCACTTTTCCTTTTAAGTCCTTTATGAAGGTATTCTTCCCCTTGGACAGATACATCCATTTGCTTTGGCATATTTAAGTAAACCAACCAACCTAATTTATGAGAAATTTGTAAAAGCCTAAGTCTAAACTAAGAAAACCAGAAATTTACCAAACCCCCGCAGTTAATTATGCAGTCGGGGAGGAATATGATAGATACAGTGCCAATGGTTAAATTGCCATCTTTGCTTGTACTTTTTGGCAAAGTTGAAAGAAAGATTAGAAGTTCAGGTGTTAAAATTTTGATTGATATAAACTTGGCAACATTTCCACAGAAAAAGAGAAGCTTTTAAATTTTTTAAATTATATTTTAAAATAAAATGAAAATAATAAGGATGTGAAAATAAGTGTAACAATAATCATCATTTATTATAATACTAATGATTAGAATTCAGGTCTTGAAAAAAAAAATCGCAGTTTGCCTTAAAAATGTGTTTACTCTAAGTCCTATGTTTACATAAAAATATATTTCTTTTTGTAAAATGTGGTATTTGATGATAATTAGGGGCCCATTCAGAATTAATCAACAGTTTATTTAAGAATTGTTTTATGCCGTAAAAGACACGAAATATCTTTGGAATAAAACATCTTCAAAAAAAAAATTTTTTTTTCTGTTGCTTTCAGAAAAGAAAACAAAAATGCCTGCTGCTATCGCAAAGTAAAATAGTAGACAATAAAACGACGAAGGTAAAAATCTACTCTTATGAATGAAAAAAAAAGTCTTAAAACTTTTGATTTATGTTCTATAGAAAATTTAAAAGTACCTTTTCATGTATTTCTAATATACATTAGGCCTTATTAATGTATGTTGTAATCCACTGACATTCCTTCTGTACAATTCATTGCCAATGTTATATATTAATCTAATATATATTCCAAGCAGCGTTTTCGAGATATGAAAAACGGAAATTAAATTACGTCAATCAGTCCAGTAGAACGAGACATATAGAACTGTTCCATTTTTTAAGACGGTGTTCACTGCCAAAAATTGCGTAAAGATTTCAAAAAATTATTAAAAAAAATAAATGTGAATAGCAAAATTCATTTCAAGAATATGAATCTAGGAGAAGGGATTTGCTTTGCTAGGGGTTAATTACTTATTTCACGTTTTCGCCAATAGACAGCATTAAATCATTAAGTTTGGCTGTTTGAATATAGCAAAGCACACGAGGGCTATCTGCCTAAGGGACGGAATGCCTTTGTGAAAGATTTTCTAAGGGAAATTGGCTCAGATTCATGTTACATATGTGAAAAACAAGGAAAACTAACCTGCAGTCAGTCCATTTGACTGGGATCAAACCCCTGTAGAACTCCCAGTATTCAGCGATCTTAAGTCTTCAGTGTTAGCCCTCTTAGACTGGGAATATAAGGAAACTCAGAAGAAACTACCTTCTGGGAGGGAAACGCAGATGGTTTTTACCTACTACAACAATCAAGGGGCATTTGAAGACGTGAAAATTAGGCATTCTACATTTCTTAAAGCAAAAATTCACTTCATTAAAAGTAAGAACAGATGCTGGTGTCAGCAGATTAATGGCTCCGATAAAGAACGCAAGGGATAGCTGAATCCTTAGAAGATTCAGTCTTAAATAAATTAAAAAGATTTAAAACTATGTACATCCTTAGTCAGAAAAGTTCCAGGACAATTCTTTTATTTCTGATTTTGCAGTACTAAAAAAAGAACAAAATGTTGTTTTTATGTTACTTCGTATGTATTCTTTTTTTAAATGACTTTGGCCATTTTTTTGCGCAAAGTTACTAGGGGGCAGGGTTATGCTTAGCAACACACTGCTCAGATTGTTGTCGCATTCGTAAAGGTGACACAATAGACGCTGATTGTGAGCAAACAGTGGGCATTACGTTCTGCTTTAAGCTCGGAAAAACCCCTAGTGAAACGTGGAACATGATTAAAAAAGCATATGCAGGCGAGGCACTTTCAAGAAATCGTGTTTTGGAGTGGCACAAAAGGTTTTGTGAAGGCAGAGACTCAGTGCAAGACGATCCCAGAGCTGACACCGATGCGTGGAGCGTGTAAAGCAGTTATTACAAGAAGATCGTCGTGTAACTATGCGTATGATATCAGCAGAACTGAATTTAAATCTTGATGTATGCCATAAGATTTTACGCCAAGATTTAGGGAAACGGAGATTTAATGCAGGAGTCGTCCTTCACTCACAAGCAGATAAACAGAAAGAGGAAACGAAGAATTTATGCTGAACTATTGGATAGAGCCAGACGTGATCCCCTATTTGTGGCAAAGATTACTGCGATTTTTTCTTGTTTCCGTGAGTGAAAAGGTGACTGAAAGGAAAGCTTCATCAAGATTATTGCAGGCATCGAGCGGGCTGCTACAAATGAGCTTGCAAGCATCGCAGTTGTAGATTTCCCTGCTTGCTTTCACAGCCTTTGTTCTGGACCCTTTCTAACAAAGGATGTGCGTACCATTTAAAATATTTTTTGTTATTATTAAATTACAAATCCTTAACATTTCTAACATTTATCGTGGTTTTAATACCCTTCGAAATATTTTGACGATGTTTAATGATTTTGGACTGAGTTTAGTAATGGATTAAAACGATTTTCGCGAGAAGCAACGATCGGCATTGCGAACGATTCGCATAACGAACGCCATCTCAGAACGGATTACGTTCCTTATATCAGGCATCAATGCATTTGAATAGCTTTGAGTCTTCTGTATTTTGTTGATCCCTATATATTTTAAGTTATATTATAAATAATTTATACCTTACGTATCAAATTTAAATTACACATAAGGAGAAATTTGTTTGAAAGAGACTTGCAGTAATGTTTTCTTGAAAAACATTTAAGAGCTTAACAAGTGAAGATACTATCTGCTTAAAGACAGTAATAACTTTATCCCATTTGTGTTCTTAACCTGCGTTAAATAGATATTGTTCAGATGTAGCGGCTTCTCAAACAGATATTTACTTGTAAACATAGTTGATTAAGGCAAAACACACAAAGCTATCTATCTAAAGGAGATGCCTTCACGGAGAACTTTCTAAGCGAGCTAGCTTGTATACTTTATTCAAGGGGGAAATGCGAAAGTACTAATGCAGCTAATATATGAATCCGAGTCAAATTACTAGTAATTAAGGATCTTGTTCACTTGAATATCGATGGGTAGCTTAGAAAGCACTGATTTATAATATTATTTGTTGTAACAATATCTGTAATTATATTTTTTACTGTTATCCATAATTTTAGATACTCACCTTTCCTTTCTTTTTTAGAGGTCACTTGTGCTCCACATGTGGTCTTGGTTCCTCAGTGATTTCTGTGTCCACCAAGGAACTGAAGCGGACGCCTCTTCTGAAATATGTGGATTTCTCCCACAACAGTATTGAGTTTGTAGATGGATATGCCTTTCCTGTTAATTTGACAGAATTGACAAAGGTCATTCTATCATACAATCACATCAGTCGCATTTACGATAACGCATTTTCAAACTTGCTTAAGCTCAGCCATTTGGATTTGTCTAGAAATAAGCTCACTTCCATAAGCAGAAAAATGCTTCGTTCAAGAGATATTTCATTGAATACTATCGATCTGAGGTCAGTTGTTTGCTATGATCTAGTGAAAAGAAAAATTAATTTTTTTAGCCTCCCTCCAAAAAAAACTTATTTTCTACTTTCATTTATTTATTTACTTTTTTTCATTGGAAAAGTTTAAGTAGATAAACCTAATCTTAAGAATACGGTACCACCGGGGTGAATACAATTTAACAATAGTGACCTCAAAATAAATGATGTAAAAAAAAAATGATAAAAAGATTAAGCAATGGAACACAAATCTATTTAAGATTTAAAATAAATGAATCGATTATTAAATTAAAATACGTGAATAACATTTGTGGTACATTAGCCTTCTTTGTATTAAATGTCTTTTCAAATTTTCTTCTTGGTAATGTTTTTCCGACTATGCGAATTTAATATGAATTTCTTATAGCTTCATCTTCTTAAAGCATAGATTTCGTTTTATTATAATATTGTTATGAAAAACTGCCGGTTGCGCCTGTATGTAAGCTTTCCGGCATAGCACTAGGGTTGCCATAAAATAGTGTATGGTTGGGTTGCCAGATTGGCGACTTTATCGCCCATTTGGCGACCAAATAGGCGATATCCCGTGGTCCAATCGAGAAGCTTCTAGAATAACTTCATGTCGAGATATTTCTCGAAACGTGTCGAACTTAAAGAAAAGCTATATAAACCCTTGCGTTTCTGAGAGCCAGTTAGTTGCGAGATTGTGAAGTGTTGCAAGCAGATTGTGAAGTAGTGTGAGCGTTGTGATTATTGCGAGAATAGCTGCTAAGCTACGCGAGAGTTTTGTGAACGGAAAGCAATCGAGATAGTGTTTTGCCGTGAAGCTATTTTTACAGTATAGCTTGACAGTGTATTGGTGATTGTTCCACGGTGTTTATTATAAGTTTAGTGTTGCCGTGAAGCTACCTTTACAGTTACAGCCTGAAGCTGTGTTGCTGATTGTTTCAGCGTATTTATTGTAGATTTTCGACGCTTTTAAAGGTGATTTTGGAACTGTGCTGTAAATAGTGATTCCTGTAAATAAATTGTGCTTTTTATTGTTCTGCATCGTGTTTTCATCGGATACTCTCAAATCCACGAACCAGTATAACGCAACAACTGGTGTCAGAAGTGGGATTTGGAAGTGGGATTCCTGTAGACCAGTCACCCGTCTACAGGAGAAAGCAATGGCGGAGGAAATGAATGCTTTGATGGACATGTTAGCAGCTCTGAAAGCCGACATGTTAGCAGCTCTGAAAGCCGGACAAGAAGAGATGAAACAAGACACGAAAGCCGGACAAGAAAAGATGAACGCCAGATATGAAGAGATGAAACAAGAGATAAAAGCTGGCTATGAAGAGATAATAGCCGAGATGAAGGCCGAGCGCGAAAAGAGGGAAGTGGCCGAGAAAAAGTACGAGAGCAACTCCAACAGATGGAGAAGGAGCTTGCAGAAGAAACTGGA
>KK119632.1:13014-46080 GCA_000611955.2 Stegodyphus mimosarum
TTTGTTTGACTATATTTTTGTAAAAATGTAAAAAGTATTACACTTATATTATTTACTTTTTATTTAAGCTTACAATTTTAGCTAATAGAAGAAAAAAAATGCAATGATTAAAATACATTTTTTCTATGCTTTAAGTGTTTTTTTTTAATTTAAAATTTAGTCTGTACGCAGACTTTTGTGACTAACTGTATATGGAAAAGCCTGACATCACAAAATTCATAAGATCTTCCTTCGCCTTATTTTTAATCTGCTGATTTTATTTGTAAGTTTATTTGTTGATTATCTAATCGACTAAAGAACGATCTGTTTCTTCCAAACTTTTGAAGGAATGATTGAGATTAAGCTTAGCACATAGTAAATTTAAGCTCTTTATAAACCATATTCATAACTTTGATAGAGTAAATATCTTCCACTACCAAATTGTTTAACATGTACTGCCTATAATGGAAAAGATGCATCATCTTCAGGATAATCACATATACAATTACATTACTACAAAACGCTGTTTTATAAAACTTAGCTTTATGGGTTTCGCTATTCGAAATTTAATGGCGTCATTCAGATTATATGGAATTCATATTTACAGTGGTTCCCAAAAGCGTTCGTACACTTCGGATTTTCATTGAAATAGGGCTCTAGCCATTAATTAAAAGTAAACTTTCTGAATAAGATTTTAATAATAAGATCTATAATCTTTTCGTAACAAAATTACATGAAATATTTTTAAAATATAGCGGAACTTTATTTTTAAGAAATTAATAATTGAAAAATGACAAACATTTTATCTCACAAAAGTCTTCGTACACTGAAATATTTTTGGATAAAAATCAGAATTAGAATTATCATTTGCCGCTTTTTTTAATTTTTTCATTGTGGTGGCATTTGAAAAATCGTTTGCTTTAATTTTTATTGTTTACTTCATAATATTCTATTTATTATTGAAAAATGGTTCGCAGTCGTAAAGAAATTACAAACAGCATTCGAAAATGGATAATTTTTCACATTGTAGTGGTAAACCAATTCGAAATATAGCTAAATTAGTTAATTTATCCCATTCTACAGTGCAGTATGTGATAAAACGCTTTAAAGAAGAAAATCGGACTAAAAACAAGGTAAGAAAAGGTCGATCGAGAAAAGTTAACTAAACGTGATGAGAGATTCATTATTGGAAAATTTGTGAAAACCCCGCGTTTGAGTGCTGTAAAAGTTTCTGCAGAATTTAATGCAAAGTTTTCTGCTTCAATTTCACCTGAAACTGTTCGACGAGTTCTCAGAGAAGCTGGATTACATGGGCGTTCTGCCCGTAAAAATTTTTTTGTTAGTGGGAAAAACAGAAAGCTTAGGCTTTCATTCGCAAAATCAATGATAAATACAGCCGAAACGTACTGGAATAACGTCCTATCCCGACGAAAGCAAATTTAACATTTTTCGTTCCGATGGTCGAATAACTATATGGAGAAGAAAAATGAGGAATTTCATTCTAAGAACTTAGTTGGAACAGTTAAGCATGACGGTGGAGGTGTTCCTGTGTGGGGGTGCATGGCAGCATCAAGACTAGGTAATTTGGTATTTATTGATGGCATAATGAAACACGCTCTTCATTTAAATATTTTAAGAGACAATTTAAAATTATCAGCCCAAAATTTAGGTATTGGAAACAACTTTATTTTTAATCATGATAACGATCCCAAGCATACGGCTCTCAACGTTAGCCTGTGGTGTCTCTATAATTGTCCACAGGTTTTGAAAACACCACCTCTGTGGCGGCCAGCTAAACACACTGAAGAAAGTGGACTGTAGAAAAAATGCTTTATTGCGAATAATTGGAGAGCGACTTTTATCGCCTCCATACACTCTCATTGCCGACACGGTTTACAAAACACGCACAAGTAGGCGCACTGCCAGTTAATATTCATCAGCTCATCTCTTGGTTACAGTTAAGTAGATGGCGCGGCAGTAGTTCTAACAGGCGCTAACATACCGGCCCCCATTGACATGTTGAAAACATTCAATCACAATAAATGTATAATTAATCACAATAAGAAAATTTAATATATTAACAAATACTAAAGCAGAAATAAATTGATAAATATTACATTTGTAAGACACACACAAATATATATAATTACACAATGATTAATTTTCAATAGGCAACACACAAATTTTTGTTATAGGTCTCTTAAATATTCCTCTTTGAGTCTTGACTCGTGCATAAAGTCTCGATAAAGTTCTAAATGAGTAGGGTCCTTAGCTAAACGCTTCCACAGGGAATTCAATCTATTCACAGCAATTTGCCTTGATTCTCCTAGGCAACTGGGATCCTTCTTTAAAGGCATTTGAACAGTATATCTTCCACCTTTATCTCTACTGTGTGTTTTAAGAAAATGTTCCTCACAAATAATTTCCTCCTTTCCTTTACTACCTTTATTAACTTCACAAAAAGAATTTTCTATTTCCCAAAAGCCTTCAATTTACCTATCTAAATTTTCTTCCATATTACAAGTTAACCCACAATGTGTTGTACTAAAAGAATTGAACTCATCAATAGAACCTCCGATTATGAATCCGAAACAGGAATTTTGGAGTATTAGGTTAGAATCATGAATACGAAATTGATTTGGCTTAAGAAACTCATAAAAACACTCCGCACCTAATAAAACGTCTATTCGTTTTGGTTGATTAAATTGGGGATCCGCTAATTTAATATCTTTCGGGAGTTTTTGAAAGAGAAAATTAAAGGCATTTCCTGGCACAAGATCACTAATTTTAGAAACAACAAAAAAATCAAACACTCTTTTATAATCTACTCTATTTGAAATTAGAGTTGTCACCTTTGATTTTATTGAAAATCTAATCCCATTTAAACATGAAATAGATACATTTATTTTCTCCCTTTTTACCTAATAAATTAACAAGGTGATTTGAAATATAATTTGACTGCGAGCCTACATCGAGCAACGCAAAACACGGAATATCTTTACCATATTTATCTCTAACGTAAATTAAAGCAGTAGACAAAAGAGTCCTTTTTTGTTTTAATACTGATTCACTGCTCGTTAAAGTTCCAACAAACTCACTTTTACTTCCGATTTCAAAACACTTTGCGTTTGCATTCAAGGTTACGCGGTCCACGTTAATAGCTGGAGAAGGAGAGTCTTCTACCACTAATTTGCGTTCCTCTTTGACGACAGAGGCTGGCGCCAAAACCTCACGTGTATTTCTGTCTTTTGATTTCGAAATATGCAAGAGTTTATGGTGATTTTTATGATATATCACACGGGTTAGAAATACAATTTAAAGAGGAATGATTCGAAGTAGAAATACATTTAAAACATAACTTGTGTTTTTTCATTAATTCAATTCGATCATAAACAGACATTTTCTTAAAAGAATCACATTTTTGTAAACCATGAAAGTAATTAGATTTACAACAGACACATTTAAACTCAGTATTTCTCACACTTGAAGTCATAGTTGTTGTTTGGCTATTTTGCCTTTTCATGAGAGCAGAATTATTAGGCGTTCTTGAAGCCTGTAAAGTGCGCGCATAATTCTTTGAAAATAAAATAAGGTCAGGCAATTTAGGAAGTTCATCGTTTTTAGCTTCTCTTTCCCACCACAATTTAGTATTAGATTCTAACTTTTCAAGCAACTGATACGCTAATATAGTTTCCGAAAAACCTATTTTTTGTTCCAGTGTTTCTAATGACCTTATACATTCATTTACCGTATCTACTAATTTTAAAATTGTAGATGGATTTTCACCTTGAATAGGGGTTAGTGACATAAATCTTTTTAACTAAGCAAATACTTGATCCTTTTTATTAGAAAAACGTTCCTCCAATAAATCCCAAGCCAACTTATAATTTGAATCACATAATGGAATTGACTGGACGATCCTAGATGCTTCCCCATGAAGTGATAATTTTAAATAAGAAAGTTTCTGGGACTCTGATAATTTATTATTATTATGTATGCTAGCAACAAATAAATCTTTAAAAGAAAGCCAATCATGAATATACCCACTAAAAGTTGGAAGATTTTATTTTGGTAAAACTCCTTCGTGACTATTTGGTTCGTGTTTGTGCCCAAGAGAATCAGTAGCAACTCTTACATTAACACTTGTATCTAATTTAGATAATTCTTGTTTAATAGAAATCCACAGTTTGTCAATCTTCTCTTGAACAGCTTGCTGTTCTTCAATAAATTTATCAATATCCTTTTCATCACAGATATTAAATATTTTGTCAAAAATATCAGAACAATCATTTTCGAATTTTGACCATTTTTTTTCATACAGTTCCAATTGTATTTTACTTAATGAACCCTTTTCTATTTCACCAGAAGCTTTAGTGATACTCGCTTTCAGAACTCGCTTCTGAACCAATATCTCATCCATCACCAAATTAGTAAACTTTGCAAATAATACACATTTACAACTTGAAATGAACAATAAACTGCGCTTACCTGTCCAGGTATGAAGCTGGGACGACTAGCCGCATTACCAACTGCTTTTCACACATGAAATCTTCTTTAGCCAGCAAATACTTAAAGTTTCAGTTTCGACTTATGACGTGGCTTCACTCACGGCTGAGCCTCTCTCCGGCTCGCTGAGACCAGAAAAATGTGGCGGCCAGCTAAACACACTGAAGAAAGTGGACTGTAGGAAAAATGCTTTATTGCGAACAATTGGAGAGCGACTTTCATCGCTTCCCACACACTCTCACTGCTTATCTTGCTTTAAGCAAGAAGAAATCTTGCTTTTAAGCAAGAAGAAAGGAGATGAGGACTGGCAAATGCCGTTTTCTCCAGTCTGTGAGGCATGGTAAGTTAGAAGAAGTTGGCGATCAAATGGCCCAACTTCGGGATTCTTAGGTAAGAATTGTTTACTAATTCTGCAGGAAGGAAGTATTGAATGTTCTTTTTATCGCAATATTTGGCGATATAATTCCTTAGATGATTATATTTTTGACACTCATTCAGTCTATGCTCGAAATTATCTCGAACTTGACAATTTTCGCATAAAGGAGAACTTGAAAGTTTTAACTTGAATTTAAGATCGTTTGTGAGGATACTTCGAGTGAGGATTTTGTTAATCTTGCATTCCATTTTCCTTGTGTCGGGCCAGTCGATATTTAGGTATTTTGTGTTTAAAACATTTTTGAAATGACAACAATACTTGGAATTCTGCCAGATAGTTTCGAGTTCCCTATCCTTGTCTTGATTGATTTCTTTTTTGATATCCTGCCATGTATAAATCGGAAGGATCGGAGTATTGCGTGAATTAACCGCTTGTTTTGCCATGGAGTCTGCCCTTTCGTTGATCTCGATGCCTTTATGTCCAGGTATCCAGCAGATTACCATCTTATCATTTGGCATATTTTTGTAAATTTCGTATCGAATATTCTCAATTATGTTGTTATTTGGTTCTTCAGAAGAGGAAATGGATTCTACTGCCCCAAGACTATCAGTGAAAATTATCGTCGATTCAGAAAGATTAGTTAGATATTTCACAGTGTACCAAATTGCTGAAGCTTCCGCAGTATAGATAGAGGTTCTTTGGCAGTAGTTCTAACAAGCGCTAACAACCTCAGTCTCCAGATTTAAACCCCATAGAACACATTTGAAAAGAACTGGAGGTTAGAGTACGAAAACACGACATCAAAATGAAAAGCGAACTCAAAACAGTCATGATGGAAGAAGAATGGATGAACATTGATACAGAAATTACATAAAAACTAGTAAAATCTATTCCCAGATTCCAAATCTGTTCCCAGCTTTTGAAAAGCTGTTGTGGATGCTAAAGGATATCTTACTAAATATTAATTTAACGAAAAATGAAAAATTTACTAATATTTCAAGATTTTTTTTTGAAGTGTACGAAGGCTTTTGTGAGATAAAATGTTTGTCATTTTTTTATTATTAATTTCTTAAAAATAAAGTTTCCCTATATTTTAAAAATATCTCGTGTAATTTTATTACGAATAGATTATAGATCTTATTATTAAAATCTCATTCAGAAAGTTTACTTTTAATTCATGGATAGAGCCCTATTTCAATGAAAACCATAAGTGTACGATCACTTTTGGGAGCTACTGTATAGCCGTCAATTTTCATAAGATTGCTTTTACACAGTCCAGTCACATTAATGTGACCATCTGTCAAAAGCCAGAATAACCACCTTTCGCAGAGCGAACTGCTGCGAGACGTGCAGGAAGAGAGTCACATAGGTCCCTGAAGGTGTTCTCTGGGATGTTGAGCCATGCCGACTCTAATGCCGTGGCCAGCTGCGCTAGATTACGCGGTTGAGGATCCATGGCGCGAACAAATCGATCGAGATGGTCCCACAGATGCTCGATTGGGTTTAAGTCAGGTGAGTTTGCTGGCCAGGGGAGGACGGTAAACTCATCCTGGTGCTCTTCGAACCACGCACGTACACTGGCAGCTGTATGGCACCTCGCATTGTCCTGCTGGAAGATGCCATCATCCTGAGGAAAAACAATGCGCATGTAGGGGTGAACATGGTCCGCAAGGACAGATGCGTACTTGTATTGATCCATTGTGCCTTCCACAATGATCAGTGAACCTAGAGAATGCCAGGAAAACATTCCCCAGACCATAATGCTCCCGCCTCCAGCTTGGACCGTTCCGGCAATGGTTGCAGGGTGGTTCCTTTCAGAGGTTTCACGCCTTATACGCCAACGTCCATCTGTCCGATGGAGCATAAAACGCGATTCATCCGAAAACGCAACCTGTCGCCACTCAGTGGACGTCCAGCTGCTGTACTGGCGTGCAAATTCTAGCCTTCGCCGTCGATGAACAGCAGTCAGCATAGGTGCACGAACCAGGCGTCTGCTTCGGAGGCCCAGACGCAGCAATGTTCGCTGAATAGTACTTTGGGAGACACTTTTGGTAGCCCCTTGGTTCATTTTGGTGGTCAGTTGCTCAACGGTAGCCCGTCTATCTGCCCGAACGCATCTCCGCAACCGTCGTTCGCCTCTGTCATCTATGGCCCGTGGTGCACCACATTTGCCACGTCGCTGATTTTGGACAGTCCCATTTTGCCATGCACGGTACACTTTTACCACGGCGGCACGCGAACAGTTCACAAACTCAGCCGTTTCGGAAATGCTTCCACCCTTGGCCCGAAAGCCAATGATCATGCCCTTTTGGAAGTCGGATAAATCGCTTCGTTTCTGCATTACGCCAACGATTGAAATGTTTTCCGAAGCCCTCACACACCCTTTATATACGCTCAACTGCACTGTGCTGCCACCTGCCTTCTGTGATTGGTTATTTAACTCTGACATGGAAAGTACGTGGTGGTCACATTAATGTGACTGGACTGTGTACTTTCTTTGCTGTGTTCTAATGCTATCTTGTATGAAATTTCTACTCCCCAGCATGTTTTTGAAGAAAATACCAAAGTATTTTTTCTTTTCCATTTTTGTGCGCTTAATTCATTCAGTGATGCATCCGAGAAGTTACAAAGTTATACATTACTGTAAAATTTCGAAGTTGCACATAGAGAAATTGTATTTTAAAATGCTGCTTCACTCCAAAATAAACCCAAGAGAGAACAACTGAGCCTTTTGGAAAATGATCTGAAAAGAACTTTAATGAAGTTCCTAATTAAACTTCGAAAATTTTAATTACAAATTTCCAAAGTAAGTTGGACCTTTTGAAATGTTTCACATTCTAAAATATAATGTAATGAACTTCGAAAAGTAGTTAACAAAACAGACTATATTTTTATTCAACAATGTTTTTATTTATTTGTACTATTTTATTTGATAGTTTTAATTCGAAAAATCATTTAGTGTCTTATATGTTCGTAATAACATCACGTATAAAAAAATCTGAAAGCTTTCAGATTTTATATTACGCCCGAATGAAAGTTTTTTTTTTTTTTCACGGGGATTCAAAACGGGATTTGAAAAGTGATACATACATTCAAAGTCATTCGACACAACATACCATTAGACATTGTAACGTTCTTTGCTTTGCTACGCTACCAACATAATACATAAGAAATCTGAAGAAACTTCAGGCATGAAATATTCGTGCTTGAAGATGAAATGTTAATGTTAATGGAACGCTTTGAAATCGTTGAGTTTGTTAATCAAAATTTCTTTAAAGTCTTACAAAAATATGAAACAGATAATAATAAAACAAATTCTATATTCGAAATTTGGGCTTCTAGATGCCCATATTCGAGTAGAGAACGACATTATTCAAAATTTGATGTCTCTAGGTACTGTTGTTTTCTAACAATGGGAGGAACATATATACATACATTCATGCAGATTCTTCATTATTTGATTTCCTTGAGTGTAATGCAGGGCTCTAATATTTGGCACCAACAACGTGGAAAGTGATTCAGACTTTTTTAGTGAACCAATGCAAAATGGCAAAACGAAATGAAGAGTCCTTCTAGAGAAATTTCCCCTTTGGGCAGTGATCTATCTAAGAACGAATACAAAATGATGATGTAAAATGAAATACCAGCGTTAAACATTATTGTAGAATTACGATTACGTCTTTCTTAAATTTTTTAATGGTTCTGAAGATAAATACGGAAATATTTTGCATGCTCCGTTAAATAAAAATATCGTTTTAGATGTCTAAATTTCGCAGTTTCAGGTATCGTTATATTTAATTTATCATTAAAAGAGATGAACATGAATTAGGCGGATAAGGCTTTTAGATCTAAGATACATTTCATAGCTTCGGAAATTTTAAGCTTTCGAAAATTTTGTGATGTTACTCAAAAGCATTCTATTTTGTATAAAAATCATATTCTGTTTGCATCCTTGTACGAAGTAAAGGAAGTATTGTAATCGCGAAAAATTTCGGGTATCATATTTCAACGAAAATATCTATTTTGACCGTTCTCGAAATCACTTAAACGATTTTTTGCGTGACATCTTAGATATGGACAAAATAAAGGACTCCTTATTCCAAAACGGATTATAAAATGGATTCAGAAGAGACCTTTTCGTGGTGTCTGTACGTATGTATGTATGTATCTCGCATAACTCAAAAACGAGTAGCTGTAGAACGTTCAAATGTTTTTATGGGACTTCTATAATAGCTAGGTGTATATGTGTATATAAACATACTATCTTACCCGGCTTGGTGACCTCTGATTTTTTATTCTTATGTGTTGGTAAACTGGGCATTTTTTATTTAAAAGTGATTGAATTGTGTTGGGTCTTATGCTTTTATGTTGTTGGTTGATCTGCATGCAACAGCTGTAAAATTATCAACAGTATAAATGTTTAAGTGCTACTAGGTCTAACGTTGGCCGCCATTAACTCTTAGTAGAATAGTGAATTAAGTCATCTGGTACACCAACTTCAGTGTCTTTTTACACAGTAAGACAGTAAACTTTCAATTTTGCACACGGAAAATTTTGTCTTACTGCCCACTATACGAATTGTTTGTTTTGGCGTAGAAATTCTAAGTTTAATTGTATTTTTTCACTGTTTTTATCTGTATCTGTTGTTTCAGGTTTTTCTGTGAATTTTAACTTTCTGTGTATGTTTGTCTTTCCGTGAAGTGAAAACTGAATTTTTGAATGAGAAAGCTATTTCTAATGGAATTCGAGGAAAATAAATTTATATGGAAGCACCAAAACAATAGGCCGTTCAAGTAAGTCACTGGTGTCCACATCAGATATGAACTCTAAATATGATTCCAAATTTTACTTAATTAAAAAGAAGAAACAACACATTACCTTAATGCTGTAGACTCAGTAGGTTTTTGAAGCAGGAGACGTGAAAAATGTGCAGTACTGCTTCGGGACTCGAGTTTTGGACCTGTCAATACGCGCCGAGTGTGATACCATTACACCATGAAGGTATGCTGTAAGGAGGGAGAAAATATCTTATATACTCAAGGGGTCTAATCGCCAAATCCTAGTGGCTAGGAATTATCGTCCACCAGCTTTTGTTATTCGGGCCCCACTTGTAGAGTCACTGGGTTTTTTGAAACACGGAACGTGAAAAATGTGAGGCTCGAACCCTGGACCTCTCGAATACACGCCGAGTGTGCTACCGTTACATCACGAAGGCATGCTGAAAGGAGGGAGAAAATAACTTGTAATATAATATGAAAAAAACCTAAAGAATTCAAAACGGATTAATATTCATATCTTTTAAATGCTCATTTAAACGGATAAATGCCCATGATTATCGCTTTTAATCCTGCGGCAAATTCTGAATCAAATCAAACATTTTATTACTTCAATTTAGATATACCTCCATAATTCTTTATAAAAATTTTAAATTTTTCGAAATCTGCCTAAAATTGTTTGCAGGAATAGTAAATTTTTATAATTCAAAATTTATTCAAAAACTTTATAAAAATTATTTTAAAATAAGAATGTGTTTAATAAATCTGTGAAAATGTTTAAATCGCATTTAAATAAAAATTAAATTTCAGATTGTAAAAGAAGAAAACAAGGAACTTCAGCTAAAAAAAGCGATATTTGCATATTTATATAGAATTAAATTAAGATCAAAGAGCTAAAATTTTAAGTGATAATTTAAAAAAACTGCCTATGCATTTTTTATAAAATTTCCTATTTTTGGCATAGTTTGATAAGTGAAATAGAACTAACAAAAAATATACTCATGTGCTTTCAGAAAAATCCGACTTTGTGACAAAATACATCCGTTAGAGCAATGAATGCAGCGTTTAAATCTCATGCACACTCGGGCGCAAAATTAAAAGAATTTGCACATCATGTCGAATTTCTGAAAAACTAATGAACAATTTTAATGAAATTTGGTATGAATATACATATATTACAGAGAACGAGATGTACTATTCAAAAGTGATTTTATGTTAACATGATTATCAGTAAAACTCATAGTGTAGGGATGTCCAAAATCAACGTTGCGACGTCAAACCGAAAAATGGGTCTAATATAGGGTATGGTCCTTTCACACAGCCAGATATATCGCGCACCGGGACGGCGTACTGGACAGAAGGCAATGGAAGAGTCAATGTAGCAATCGACCTCACTCCTGCAGCGAAACAGTTTTAATTCCGGGGTGTTAATCGGAGGAAGATGACGAGATGAAATTGCCCTCCCAAGAGAGTTCCAGACAAGCTCTATAGGGTTAAAATCAGAAGATCTCGCTGGTCAATCTGTATGGCGAATATGCTCACTCTTCAGGTAATCGTCGACCAGCTGAATCTTATGTGAACGAGCATTGTGGTAATTAACAGGAAACCAGGACCACCTGTACCCCTGAAAAATCAAACGGAAGGCTCTAAGATCTCCTTTCTTAGTCAAGGAGCCCTTCTCAAACGCATGCAGGAGTGTGCAACCGCTCAACATAATTCCTCCCCAAATCGTTATACCGCCACCATCGTAATGATCTCTTTCCTTGAACTATCGTGTTCCAAACTCTCTTCATACACAGATACTTTAAAAATCCTTATCCACGCCGAATCTTGATTCACTGCAAAAAGCACATGAAGTCTTTTCCATGTTTCATGTTGTCTGCACCATGTTAAAAGCGCTCTCTTCTGTGCTGCAGTGAACGGGACGCAAACAGCGATCTTCTGGCATACAGTCATGTCTCATGCAGCTTTCGAACAAATTTCAGACCTTGAAACTCAGGTTCTAGTGACAGTGTATAACTCATGTGAAGCTGTAGCAATCCTGTGACTAGCTTGCCTCTAGTCTACGACAATTCTCCGTCTCATTCCGCACCCATACGTTCGTGGCTACTCATTTTACATGATACCTTATAAAATTTATCCAACACTTGCGAGACACAGGACGAATATCGCGAAGGAACACGACGACACAAATCGCTGAAAACCCCTCGTATGCTCATTAACCCCTTCACAATCACAGTTTCGAAGGCGCACAAGTGCACACTTAAGTATTCGTATATTTGCAGAATTCTTCAGCAGCATAATTAGTACCTTGGGTTCAATACTTTCCGTAAGAATACACATGATTTGCAAACTCTCCAAATTTTGCACACCAGTGTATATTAAGTCCCGCTTTTGACTTACAGAAAACGCACGTTGAATTTTGCATAGAACGTGAGATACTGAACTGTCCTATCTTTTATTCACTGTGTAAGGTATTTCTCCCGCCTTCTTCTCATACCTCCGTGGTGTAGCGGTCAGCACGCTCGACGCGTAACCGAGAGATCCGTAGTTCGATTCCCGCCTAAGGCGTTGCTCATTTTTTATGTCTGATGCTTCCAAAAATACCTAATGTCTCTACAACTGGACCTTATTTATGAAAATGTACGGTGCTTGAAATAGCATAAACTATTTTCACATAAACATTTCAAAACTACATGTTGTATCAAAGCATTAAACTGGATCCGTTTCATATAATAGAAAAGTATGTAGTAGCATATGTAGTACATATCAGGAAAGAGCAAACTATAAAAGAAAAGGAGGTGAAATTATAAATAGACTCTCCGTTTGGAAAATTAAAGCCAAAACGATAAATAGGAATACGTATGCTCTCCTCTCAAATTTTCTGGCCATCAAAATTTCTATTTCATGAAGGCGGCATACAGCAAAAGTCAAATTATCAAACAAGATACTACATGCTAGGATATATAAATGATTAGCATTGCAACATATGCGCACAAAGTAGATATAAATACGGCCATCTACTTCGTGTATCAATGGGAAGAATGCACAGAGGGTTTCTCATTTAGAAATCGCATTTCAGCGTTGGTTGCTTGTGTAAAGATCGTGTGATGTCTCGTACAAGAAGCAGAAATTTCTATTAGCAAATATCAAAATTTGACAGTGGCAGGACCGTTTCCCAGCCGGGCTGTGATTTATCTTCAATTTCGTGACATTGCTTCTCGTGTTTTTCGGGATCCCATGACTGTCGGGCGATAGGTCCAGGAAGGCTATACTGAATGCCGTGTAGGATATAAGCGGTCGCGGACAAGTCTTGACCTAGCGAATCGTACAGCCACAATGGCTCGTATATAAGAGGTCAAATGTCCGCAAGGATAGGTACTCGTAGAAGTTAGGCCAGCACCTCTGTGGTACCATAGGAGATTGAAAGTACCTAACTAACTATTCAGCTTCTGTCTCAATTTCAATTTCCGAGAAAGAACTCTGGGGAATGCGGTCCGGATACTCCCGCTTCTCTTAGCACTAACCTCTCCAGACAATTTCTACTTGCCTTGTATTTTGAATATTTCTTTGACACATAGATATTTTACGCTTACAGACAACCACTCCTTTGCTAGATTCGTTTCCGGGACTTTCGGTAGACAGTAAGCGTTAATAATTGTTGTCCCGTGCAGGAAACTCTTCCGCACGGACAGTATAACGACGTCTGAAGCACCACAAACTGTCAACACGGTGACCATTATTGCGGCTTCCCTTGACGATGCAGCACAGACTTGACGTATGATGACACTATACATAAGAATGGAACTACATAGTCTTTTCAGACAAATCCAGGTTCTCCGTACAGTATCATGATGAATTATTCGTATATGGGAGCATCGAGAAGTACGAACATTGTTACCTTGCACTTGCATTGTCATACAGCCTCTGTACCTGGCGTACTAGTATGGGTGTCATTGCTTATAAATCACAGTCACCTCTTGTTCACATATCCAGTTACGTATACAGCCGCCGTTACATTTCTAACGTATTAAGGGCCATAGCTCTGTCCTATTTTTGAGGCCTACGCCAAGCTATCTTTCGTAAAGATAATGCACGAACGCATATTGTCAGTGTTGTTCTGACTTTCCTCGAGACACATGGTATTGGACTCTTGCTCTAGCCTACATTCTACAGATCTCTCAGCCATTCATAATACCTGGATGGGGATTGTCGAGAAACTGGTTCATTACCACCTGCCATCCACTACCACTGATGAACTGCGTTATAGAGTTAAAGCCGCTGGGAATGAAGTATTCGCACCTATCATCCAAGCTCATTTCGATTCGAATTCCACCTGGATTACAGCTGTTGTTGCTGCCAGAAGTGTCAGCTCTGCCTATTGTATTCTTGACGCTGTATATGTTACGGTGAAACACCGAAATCTGGAAAATGTCGACTTTCACCGGTGAATGTCAACATTCACATAGTCGCTTGGTGTATGTCCGAAATATTTTCCAAATACTCTTATTTCTGACTTACACCAGTGAATGTCGACATTCACCATGTACTAATGGTGAATGTTGAATATAGGAGAATATTATATTTTCTTCTCCGTAATTCAGTCGCGAAAAAACACACAAGTACTTAAAACACACAATACATTCAAAATGAGAAAGGAAAATAATAGAAGTTAAAAAACTTACTTAATTATACAGTAAGTAGTAAATGAGAAAATAAAATAATAGTAATAAAAAACTTACTCAATTATGTGATTCAAATCTGATTAATTGCAACAACTTAAACTATTATGAGACTTTGAATTGCACAAGATGCCCTTGCTTTTACAAGTGCATTTATGGGAAATAGCCAGTCGCCTCTCTTTTTGACCTACACCACAGCATATCTGTGATTGTCGACATACACCGGTGAGGGTCCGAATGTACAAGAATATAAGGCAATATTCGATCTTTCACCGACGTATTTGGCGAATGTTGACATTCTCCGGTGAAATTCGACATTCTCCAATTTCGGTCTTTCACGGTAACATATACACCACACCACTTGCGCAGAATTAATCATATCTTCCTCCCTTTATATGCATCCGCTATTTGCTTTCTTTTCTGGTATAGCAATTTTAATGGCCTGCAGTGTAGCATGCGCTGATGGCAAAATTTTCCGCTCCTGTGTTAAATGACATTCGTGGCGTGAATTGTCGCGTAAAGACTCTTTTATTAAGGTTTCCACTTTCTGCGTCAATTTTGCACAAAATTTAAATTTCTCCCTTTGATAGATTATCACATCTAGCGACGCGTGAAACTAGAAGAAACTTTCCCGAGAAACGAATTTCTCCTACTACCATTGGTTGAAACGGAAGTGTTCCTAGCCAAAACAGTCTCCGTGGAACTGATGTCCTGACTATGTATACGGAAATTTTGCGACTGAGGTGCAAATCTTCGCTTGTAACTCTGTTCCGCTCAGGTTTTCTGCAAAGAACTGATTTTCGTGTAAGTCAACCAGTCAGGTATCAGAAAAGAGAAAATTCCCTGGAAGGTTTCTTTCTTCACGCAGTCACGGGTAGTATGCAGATTTGATAACGGTTTGATACAGCACAATGTTTAGAAAGAGGTTCTGAATGGCACAGCCCAGATGCCCTGCGCACTTGTTTCTCCCTTATTATTATGCCTACCAGTGGCTTTTTACGGTACAATAGTGCGTCCTGTATCGCTAATAAGGATATTCTGCCGTTCATATCCATCTATTATTTATAACTAGTTGGTTCAAGAAACGTATTTTCCTGTTGGGATGTCCTCATTGACTTCTAAGATGACACTAAAATAATTAAGTTTTTTATATAATTTTATTAAAAGATAGTTTGTGAACAAGTTATTGCAGTTTGAAAATCTTCCTTATTTGATTCAGTTCTTAGTCCGGAACCATGAATCTACGATCAAACTTTCATGAGATATTTAATCGAGCAATCTTTTCGTAAACGCCGCTTATATAAGATTAGCGACTAATTGATGAGAAATCGGCCAACTTTCACAAAAAGAACTATCGTTGTGTTTGCAAGTGAAACGAGCTGCTTTATTCAATTATACATTTTAGAAATTCAGTTCCTTGTTACGTTTGTTCCAAATGGCCGCTGGATTTAAATGCGTAGGGACTAGTTCTTAAGATTTTTAATGTTTTTTATTGATTAAGTGTTCTTTTCGTTTATTTTGCATGTTATTTTGTTATTTAAAGAGTGAAAGTTAAGCATTTGGAGAAAAATAAAATGAAACTAATAGCAATGTATTAATTATTTATTTCTTAACATTATTCGTGAATACAAGGTGGAGTTGTTAAAAAATTGTACTTAAAACTGGTGGTTGATATTAAGAAATAACAAACATACTTCAATAGTTCAGCACTGATGTTTCTCGTAAATGTAAGATTTGTATATGAATTACCTAAAGTACTTAGATAATTGCTTGGTAACACGTTAAGATTTAAGTGCTGTTTCATAAAAGTGAACATTTTCTCATTTCTGTTTACATCGATATTAAAATCTCCCAAAGTAATCACTGGTATATTCCTGTCGACGCACGCAACAAAGAAAATATAGTTTGGCCTATGGTACTCTTTTCATAAACCACAACCTGTCACAAACAATTTAAAAATGTCCAAATTCATTAGCTTTGAAGTTATTGATAAAATATTGTATTGAAGAAACTCTCCGCTATAACCTGGTAAAAGTACGGCCAAATTTAGCAACTAATCATTGGCAACAGTAAAAGACGTTGAAACACCTAGATTTATTTCAAAACTAACAACTTCAGCCGATTACATTTTTAGCCCAAAGGACGTTAGCCCAGGAGGGCTATTAATTTCGTTTTCGCATTTTGCGTCGAATCACTTTTTAAACTGTTGTCACCAAATATCACAGCTCCGTATTGAAGCAATTAAATTATGAAGAATCTGCATAAATGTATGTATGTTTCTCACATTGTGATAAAACAACGTCCTACAGCCATCAAATTTTGAATAACGTAATCTTCCGAATATGGGCGTCTGGAAGCCCTAATTTGGAATTTGTTTTATTATCGATTTCATATTTTGTAATACTTTAAGAAATCCCTGATTAACAAACTCAACGATTTCAAAGTGAGCAAAGGCAACACTGTACGAAAAAAATATATATATTTTTATCCCCAGCGCGCGAGACTGTGTATCGGAAATTCTAAAGACATGCTCATTTGAAAATTATTTTGCGATATTGCTGTTGAATTGACTTTTACATTTTAAGTGCAAAGAACATGATATTTAATAAATAAAGGTAACACGCAATACGTTAAAAAAAAGTCTCTTTGGGGCGTAATGTAAAATCTGAAAGCTTTCAGATATTTTTTCTTTTTATTATTTCATAATATCACTTGTTACGTTCTTTCCTTTTTACAACTGAATTTTCTTTATTATCTTTCAATAAATCTTTAATTTTTCTGCTTGCCTCTTTCGCTGCACTCTTAGTGCATTTTTTTTTTCCGGATTTTTATTTATTTTGTGCAAATAAAATTTGTTCATCGGTCCCACAGCCGTTCGCCGTTCACTCCAACATAGAACTGAGCGGTTTTATAACCTAACTCGTGCACTCGTAATTGTGACGTCATCAAAAGATTGTCTACTTTTGCCTAAATTTGACTTTACTGTGCCTCAATCACAATTCCAGTATTCAAAATTTCTATTGTGTTTTGTAATAGTCCCCTAAGTATTAAATAAGTCATAAACGGAAATAATAGCTTTTAGGATTATTAAGATATAACCGTTCTATTATGACATCCGTAACTGAGGAAAGTAATCCTACGTAAAAAAAAAAAAAAAAACTTTTAGATTATATATATTACCCCCAAAGGTTTCTTGATGAATCGTTATCTTCATTTACATACATATGCGCATTTGGCTAAAAATATTTAAAAACAGCATATCTTTAGAACTTCCGATACACAGTCTCGCGCGCTGTAAATAAAAATGTTTTCTTTCGTACAGTGTTATAACTGCAGGCTTTGAAATCGTTGAGTTTCTTAATCAAAAATTCGTTAAAGTTTCACAAAATATGAAGTAGATAATAAAACGAATTCGAAAAGCAAATTTCGGGCTTTCAGGTGCCCATGTTTGGTTGGACGACATTATTCAAAACTTCATGGCTCTAGGTACCGATTTTTTTTCACAGTGCCGAAAAACATACACACATTTATGCAGATTCTTCATTATTTAACTTCCTTAAACATAATACAGAGAGATAATATTTGGTGGCAGTAACTTGAAAAGTGATTCAACACTCTAAGTGATTCGACACAAAATGCTTTTTTCAGACTAATAGCCTTTCTGGGCTAATGCCTTTTGGGCTAAAAAAAAGACTTTAGAAATTCAAACCTATATTATTAAACAACAACAATAAATAAATAAATAAAATAAAGATTTTATTTTACGCCCAAAGGAGCATTTTGTTTTTACGAGGTAGTCAAAACGGAATTTGAAAAGTAATACAGACATTCAAAGTCATTCCTCGTAAAACATCGTTAGACATTGGAACGTCTTTGCGTTGCTATGCTACCAATATAATGTCAGTAAGAAATGTAAAGAAACATTGCGCACAAAATATCCGTGATGCACGCGATGTTAATGTTAATAGAACGCTCTGAAATCATTGAGATTGTTAATCAAAACTTCGTTAAACTTTTACAAAATATTAAATAGATAATAAAACAAATTCCAAATTTTGGCTTCCAGATCCCCATATTCGAGTGGAGGCCTACGTTATTCAAAGTTTGATGTCTCCAGGTACCGTTACTTTCTCACAATGCGAAAGACATACGCACATTTGTGCAGCTTCATTATTTAATTTCTTTAAATATAACGAAGGGCTCTAGTATTTGGCGGCAACAATTTGAAAAGTAATTCAGAGTTTTATAGTACACGAAAGAAAAATGCCAAAATGAAATTAATACCCCTTCTGGGGTAACGCCCATTTGGGCTAAAAGTTAGCAATTCCGGATCATTTCCCCACCGTACGTTCCACAATTTATGATCTAAGTATTGGATTTAATGAACCATTAAGATGGATTTTTTGCACTAAATATGTCAGCATGTGAATAAGATCATTGTACATGTGATATTTTCCGCTCACGTACTGGTGAACCCGCATGCAGAGGAGGAATGTGTTTGAAGGCGAATCGTGTCTTATCGCAAACAACAAATCCATACAATGCGCCGGAAACAGGAGCTGAATATTGGATTATTTGGAACTCTCGTGAATTATAATGAATATTTATTGCTGCCGGTCAGCAGGATGGATAGAATATACGACTTTTTGAGCTTTATCTCTTCATATATCAAGTTTCAAAAATATATTCGATTACCCTATTATTATCTTGCCAGTTATGGGGGTGAATTATTTATACCCATACTTATAAATGAGGCTCCAGGAAAAATTATGCGGTTCTCAAATTTACGTTGAAGCTCAGGGATTTCTGACGAAAATGCCCAGTTTGGTAAGTTACACAGAAAGGAGAGACATAATAGATAGCTACAAGAAACTTCATTCCGATGAAATACATCAGCTGAACAATACAATTTTATTGCCTTTGCTAGAAGAGAGAAAAACGAAACAATAAAAGAGGGGGGAAAGATGCAATTTGAAAATTTCAGACTGCAATCTAACACTTCGAATTAAAATTAAAATTTAAAAAAATTAAGAAAATTTTAAAAATTAAAAACAGGAAAACTTCTTTAAATATGAAATATTATACAAATAATTCTTCCTCCTTTCAAGGATATAGTATCTGTTATTCCAGTTTATGAAACTAAATCTTTATTGCTACATAAAATTAAGTATCAAATCAGAAGGCAATTCAATTTTAAAAGCTCAGGCGTTTACCTCTGCACTTTTTCTATGACCATAAAACAGTACAACTCTCAATATAAAAATCTGACGTAGACACTACATGATTTCCTTGTACGGTACTGCTGACTGTAATTAAAGAACAGGAAGGTGCACAACTAGATGTTAGAGCAGTCTCGTATACAAATTTTAAACGTTGTAAAGTTAATCGTTTTTAAGTTATGCGAGATACATACGTATGTACGTGCGTAGAAACGTCAAGAAAAAATCCCTTTTACAATCCGTTTTGAAATAAAGAGTTCCCTTACTCTGTTATATTATTCCCCTTACATACCGATGTCTTTCTTTTTGGTTTGGTTTGGTTTTAGTCTATTGCAGCAAGGCACAATACGGCAATGTCTTTTTGGAGGAATTTCTATGGTTCTCTGCCTAAGAGGAGGGGTGTCTTTGTAAAGGACATCGCAAAAATCAATCATGCTGCCAGCGCATTCGCAGAGGATCTAACCTGGAGCGAACTCTCAGCATTTAGCGCTGCTGGCCACGGGATTAGAATGGAAGAAAGTTTATTATTGACTTAAACATGGAATTAAAGGGACTAAATTAATTTATTTTTAAAGCCCTTTACATTTTCTTTCTGTTTCTCATTTTCATAGAAATCAATCCAAGATTTAAAAATATAGTAGAGAAAAACAGTTTGACTTCAGAAACAGAAAAGTGTCTAAATTCATCTATTTACGGTTAAAAATTTTATATATCTTTCTATATATAGTATGTATGCATATTGCATATGATTACTACACTGGTATGTAAGAAATAAAATGTAATAAATTCATTTAAAGGGCTATAATTGTTCAAATAACATAAATAAGTAAAAATATATTTATATTACAGTTAGAAGCCGAAACTGTTTACCTCAGCGAAAGAAGACAAAAGGAACCTTCTGTGGTAAAAAATAAAAGCAAAAAAGTCCTATCCCAAATAAGAGGAAGGTAGGGGGAAAAAAGTAAAAAAGTAATGACTTTGGCACGCTACTGGTCGTTATCAGGAAGCAGTCAAATTATAATCAGATTCAATCAATTTCCTGATTTCATTTCTGGATAACATCTTTTATTTACAAATGGATCACTTTCTTATTCCAAGCCCATACAAAATCCTTCCAGTGAAGACTGTCGAATTTTAAGTCATCTGTTTTCTTTTCTGGTTTTTATTGCCGTCTTTTATCGTTAATTAAATATTTTATTAAAGTATCAACCACCTTTTGCCTAGCTAGCGGTCTATTTGCTTATCACCTTGTAAAATATTTTGTTATCAAAACTATTACCAGGTACTTTATTTTTAAAGTTTATTTTTTCCAATCATTTAATTTCTTACAAGTACGGTTACCATTGTCCGATATTTCCCAAGGAATATTCGTTACTTTCCCTTGCAAATTCCACCAGAAATTTATTGCTTTAATAAAAACTGCGCCTATATTTTCCTTTCGCTTAATGCATTAATCTCCTCGAATTTTTTCTTTTCAGATCTACCAATTTTAACTTTCGAGTGTTTGATCAAGAACAAATTCCGAATTTCTTTTATACAACTGTTACAATTTCACCACGGAAGTAGTAAGTAAACGGAGCGGTTACTTTGCTCTTCGCAGATACGTTTTCCTGCCTCGGTTGTTTTTGCGGACCAATCATACTGATATTTACATGAAATTCTATTCGTTTTTTCACTCTTTTAAGCATGCTAATAAAAACACCGCTTTGAAAGCAAATTAAATATTTTTTTTTCCATAATATTAAAATTATTTGGGCACAATATCCATTCCATCTACTTAATATCACGTTTTTCACCTATATTTTAAGAACGAAAATCTTAATTAGGTTAGGTCAATTGATTAAGGCAAAGCAATTCAAAGGTTACCAAGAACATTTGAGGGACACTGTCTCGTATTCACGTTATACATGCTCCCATGCAGCTAACTCGTTTACTAGGATTCGAAAACGAGTTGAAGTACCAGTCTTCAGCGATTTTATTGCTCGGTCGCTGGTGGATCACGAAAATCCCGGACTATGTGCTTTCATCCTGAGGCTTGAGTGACTTCCAGCCGCGTCGACAAGTGGTGGATACTCGGATGTCCTGTATTATCTGACAGGATAGCTTCGAATAATAAATAAGCCGCAATCCCATCCCGTAACCCTGGTATTATGCGACCCGTGCCTAGGGTGAATGACACTGCGGTTATAGTGTCTTACCGGAGCCTCTAGAATGCATGACAACATCTAGAGTATTTTATCGTACCCAGCAACAGGCAATATTGGGTGGATCTTTTTTATCCTGTACTTTCTTTTCTATTTTATGCATGCCTGAAAACGACAATATAACTAGAAATTCTGCTTTTGCAGGCAAAACTTCTGAAGTAGGCCTTTCTTCTCAAAATAAAGAAATCTCGGAGGAAATAATTCGAAGGAGCAGAAATGAATCCTTCATCGAATGAGGTAGAAAAGTTGCTCAATCATCATCTGGAGAAGGGCAGGAAGCTGTTAAAATCATGATTTCCTCATAGATAAAATCATAAAGAGAATGTTCGCAGCACAAAAAAGAAACATACCCGAGAACTGAAAATTTCCAAAGGTACTTGGTTTGCCAAGGGAAAAGGTGAGAAAAGGCAATCTCAAGGGATGGAGCAGTATACAACCCTGAAGACTGCCAAAAGAGACAGACCTGAAAGTTATACCTTCAGGAGGGTCTTACGTTGGTCAAGATGGCTGTAATCATTGAGGGATATCCTGAAAAACGTTTATCGGAAGAACAGGCTACTGACCTTGAACTTCTGATAATGCTGACCACTTTAGGTATTCTCAATACTAATGAGTTATACCTGAGCTCTATTAAGGGGCTTTATAAACAAAGTGGGTGACTCAACTGAATGCAGCTAGGAAGCACTGGGCTTGTGTTTGGCACAAATGCTATTTAGCAGAGGTGTCTGATATCTGACAAACTCAATCTCAAGAAGAAGATACACATTCATGAAACGGAAGGGCATATGACAAGATGAAGCTGCATAAAAAGTGTGTTTGGTATTGATGCATATAAAACATACGAAAAATACACTCGTTTGTCATTGATGCGATACTATGTTTTATAATCAACTTGTGAGCCCTCATTAGAAATTCAAATTTTATTGATGAAATTACTTGGCCTCAGTTTTACCCTGAAATTTTCGTGCCAATGCCCATGTCTAGGACATTTCATAAAAAATGAATTTCAGTAATTAGAAAATTTATTATATGCGCAAATTCGTGACTAATAGAAGCTGTATGAATGAATATAAGAAAATTATACAGCATTGACAAAAAATATTCGAAACACTGAAAAGTAAACTGCATAATTCTCCCTGCATATCTACTCTGAAGGTGATGAGGAATCGCTGAGATTCTTGTTTTTGTTTCACTCTTGCATATTTTTCTCAGAAACTTTTTAATGGATTTTATATACTTATAAAAATCCCTACATGAATATCTAGAATTCACTTTTCTTTTAGTGTTGACACATGTTATCCACTTTTTTTTTAACATCAAATGTTATTCCTAGTTAAAAAAGAAGCCTTTGTACTTGAGCTTGTAAGGTTTTAGTTAAACTAACAAAGTTTTATTTTAATTTAAATCTTTCTATCTCTTCTCATATTCAACTTCCCATTAGAAGAAGTGCGCGTTTTCAGTTTATACTAATTTGAAGTGGAGCCAAGTTCTATTTAAACCAGAGGTAGAAACCTCTCAGGGTGAGACAGCTTTTAGTCTCAGACCACGATCATTCTAATCGACGTTCGGCTGACCAGCTAGCAGTTAAATTCTAAGCCATAGTGCTTGTTACGTGATTGCTTATTGCAATAAATCCAAGTGCGTTAGTATTAGTAAATCTTGCTACGCACCATTTAGTTAGAGGCCAACCTCGTGCATAGCTCTGTGAGCAAAGATTAATTTAATTTCTATTTAGCTTTAGTTTTAAATTTACCTGATTGTTCAGTTTAGACCCAAATGTGGTCTTTTACTTTCTGTATCTTTCCCGAGTTGGGAAGTGGTTGTAAATAATATTGATTTAATAAAAGAGGATTTTAAATCCCTTTCAAGTGCAGTTATTCTCCAACTCAATCACAGAACATAGCTGCATTCAGCTCCCTGTTCCAGATCAGGACTTTAAGCTGTTACGAAGATGTTTGCCAAGAATATGCACTGAACACGCAGTCCTACAAGCTGATGCATTTAACAGTGAAACTGATTAACTAGACAAACAATCAGTCTCATTTAAAAATCTTGGGACAGAACTGTTTATGCAATTATTAATCATGGACTATCTGGAGTAATTCCAAACGTCTGATAACTCTACCCATATTTAACTTATATTACACCATCTGATGTAAATTTCTTTTTTAGCCCAAAAAGGAGAAATTGGAGAAAATTCCAGAGGAAAATCATTGGGATGATGGAAGTCGAGTGGTCAGCTCGATTAGTAGCTTTTAAAATGAGAAGGAGAGCTTTACAACAGAAAGTCACATACATGTTATCAGGACACCTTCGGCAGACTAATTCCTGAGATGACCGTCCCATTACATGACACGAACACACAATGCTAACTGCATCATTTCCCACCATCTGAACACAAGCCACATTTTTAATGTAGCATCTTGCGTCTCTCCATACTACAGTGAGGAGGGCCATCACGTGTGCTGCCAATGACCGTTGCCTCTGTTTGGAATGGCATCATGCTCGATAAGATTGAAGTGCAATTGAATGGAACCGGGTCCTCTTCAATGAAAAATAAGAGATTAAGCTTGGACAGTGATGACAATGGTGTACGTATGTGAAGGACCCATAGTTACTGCTTCAATCCTACTTTCACTTTTATAATGGCACGCCACTCCCTCAGCTGATGTGATGGTATGGAGTGCCATCACATTTGACACACATCACCTTAAATATTGATCACACCACCATGAAAACCAAGTGATATCTTTGTGACACTCTTCAGCTGCATGTGTTGCCAAATATAGCAGGGCTCACAGGAGGCATTTTTCAATAAAACAATTCTGGACACACACAGGGTGTCACAGGAATACCACAGTTCTCTGCTCTGCCCATACCCAGATTTCTCACCGATCAATCAAATCTTAAATCACGCTAGATGCAATTTGCACAGCTTGAGAGTTTGGTTGAACTATGGGAGTCCTTGTAGCAAATGTGCAATCAGATGATAAAGAATATAATAGGGGACCTATTTGCTCAATGTTTGCCGGTATGGCATCATGCTAGAAGTGACCAACAGAGGACTAAAAACTCATAAAATTCATTTGAAGTTTTTCCTGAAATTAAAGATATTTTCACTCTGATTTTGTAGATTTACACATACATAAAATTTCATTCGATACTGACAAATCTTTCTTGATGCACAAATTTTCAAGACAATTTATATACATTGCCTTGAAAAATATATGCACACATGCATATTTATATAAAGTCAGCCCATTTGCTTAGGATCAAACTCCCAATATTCAGCAGTATTAACCAAACTACTATTAGAGAAGCATAAAATAACAGGTGAAAGAATTGCATAACTTGAGTTCCATAATTAGTTAAAAGTTAAAATTTAGAGGAAAAAGGTGTGACATTATATTCTAGCAAAAAGTAACCTACATCTTGTACCCTGACAATAGAGAAAACATGAGGTCATAGAATAATGTCAAGTTTCTTCCCAAAATTTTCAAAATTACAATTCCTAATTTTCTACATTTAATTACTATTCTCATTGATAGATGGCACTACATTCGTTTTCAGTTAGCTCTATTCTCTGATTTCCATATAAATACATGCTCCTCCCATCTTTGCACAAGCATTTTGATTCTGAAGAAAAGATACTTATGTCTGATCACCCTCAGAGTTTTATTCGATATCTATGGCTATATAATGTTTTGCCTAGTTTTGAATGACAAGGTAATTATTCCATCAACACCACATTACAGCTTGCTTGTTCTTCCATTGATGCATCTACTCTCCAGTGAGTCTGGAAGCTAATGTAGTACGTTAGTCCTTTTTCAATCACACAATGTGACACATGTTCTCTTTAACACAATAAATACAGCTCTCTATTTTCCTTACGATGATTATTGCTGACCTTACACTCATATTATTACATTTCGTATGGGTTTCCCTAAACAGCATTCAGCTAGTTTCTTATTGATTCCAGTTCAAATTTTCCAGATTCCCTAATTTTTTAAACTAACCTTCCAAGTAGATGATAATGAAAATCGGGAACAAAATTAAATGGAAAAGAAATAATAATATCAGTAATAATAATAATCAAATATACTTCACAAACTAATATATAAAATGTTGGAGAAAATGAATACATAACAAAATATTGGAAATATAAAAATATTTATTTTTCAAATATTTAATCTTCAGAAGACTCTTCATCTGCTTCCTGAAGCCATTTAATAAATGAACTAACCTGAAATAAAAATACAAGATTACATACAGTTTGTAGCATAATTTTTTTTAGTAATTCAAGTTCCTTAGTTTAAAACACTTATTAAATCCTGATTTAAAACTATACATATTTAATATAAGTTCATAGACACAGTTTAGTCTCAAAACAAATCAAACATTTTATTTCCTTCTGAAGTTAGCAGCTTTCACTAAACTCTCTAATATCTCATTCAACCAAATACTACCCTTCATAATAAAATTCAGTGAAAATTAGGCAATAAATATTATTTTAAAAGTGCTGATCAAAGGTACAACACTGATTAATACCACATCATAAAATCAGAATGCAACTTGCAAACTTTAATTTTCCTTTAAATCTTTTCAAATCTTCATGAAAACACACACCAGTGAATTAGCTTCAGGCTAGTGACTATATTCAAGATTTCATGTTATGTGGATGTGACAGACAGAAGTTAGGCCATATGAAGCACCAATGAGTTAATTGAAAAGTTGCCAAATAAGTGCCATCAATTCAAAACTGTTATGCTGAATGTATTTAACATAATACAAGGACTCAGTTCATGAATTTTCGACCAAACATTTAATGAGCAAAAAAATTGCAAAATTTCCTTACCACAATCTAACAGAAGACCAAAAGAAGGCATTACTATATTAAATACTGAAAAGGCATAAATAAAAACAACAAACAGAATTTAGGTGTGAAGGATATGGCTCAGTGAATAATCTTCAAGACATAACTCCACTTCGCTAAAACACAACTTTATTAACACATCTATTCACTAGCACAACAGGAAACTTCTACATGAATACTTAAACATCCTTGGACTCGAGCTAAGGGCAATGTGAGTGAGTTCGCTGGTCGCGCTGGCGGTTATTACGAAAACAACATGACGTCACCCAGCTGTGCACGTAAACGAACGTAAGACTGCCACAGAACATCCCCCCAATGACGCAGTCCTGACACAAATGGGGTTGATTGCAAAATTCCAATTTAAGATTTACACAATTGAATAAAAGTTGTACTTTAAAATATATGCACAAAAAACAAGAAATATAAAATATATGAATAGTGATATACAAGTAATAATATACTTAAATTCCAACTGAAATATATAACAATACAATGCATATCATAATTAATCAAAAATAATGAAAAGTTAATAAAATAAGAATTTTAAGCAACTCTCAGACACATGCAACAGAAATTAATCAAGTATTTATATACTATAACTTTTGCAGCAGACAACAAGGTAAAACATTCAATTATACTACAGTGATCAGTTTTTGGGAAAATAAACATGATATCCACTGCGAGTAATTACTAGTTTTGGAGCGATGTTTGAGTCTTCACAGACTTTTTAATGCAAAATCTGAAGAATTACAAGTTATCTATATGTTCCACCAACACAGATGCTGGTTTTAAGCAATCGATTAGTAATATTTTTGTTATTTATCTCAATAATAAAATTTTTGTCCATTCATTTAACAATGGCGTGAGGGCCAGTGTACGGTGGAGTTGGAGGAGGTTTAACAGAATCGATCTGTAGAAATACAAGAGAAGAGGTTTGAAGTGCTAGGTGTACATAAAAATGGCTGAACATGCTTAGATATTGGAATTGGTCTAATTGAATGCATGAGTGATCAAAGCTGTGACATATATGATTCAGAAGGAGGTATGAAATTAGTAACATTCAGCATATCTGAGGTAATCTGTGTGGTACCGTAAACAAATTCGGCACAAGTAGCATTTATATCTTTAACGGCAGATCTGAATTTTTCATGTTTATTTACTATTATATATATATATATCGTTATTTAACTATATTATAATATTCAAATATCTGGACAGATGGTGCTACACTCATGTGTGTTTTGCTCTTCCATTTGTTATAAATATGGTTATAGCTCTTTCCTTCTTTGCAGAATTTTTTTTGCTCCTAACAAAGAGGGACATGGATCTGTTCAGTTGCATTTTACTTGTAGAGACATTAGGTTATTTCGAAGCAGGAGTCATGAAAAATGAGCAACGCCTTCACCAGGAATCGAACCACGGACCTCTTGGTTACGTGTCGAGAGTGCTGACCACTACACCACGAAGGCATGCAAAGAAGGCGGGAGAAATACCTCATAACCTAATTTTAAATGCATATTATGGTGTGAATAATGTTCGTAATTCACCCAGTATTGATGTAAAACAAAATTAAATACAAACACTTATTAAACAATGGTTGACTCTTCATAAAATGTTCTATGAATATCTAGAGTAAATTTAAATAATTCAAATAAAAAAAAATCATTGGAAAAATTATGCTGAAAATCATTAGGACTGAAACGAAATTTGGGCACATTATGTATCATTAATCCAATAAACTTCATTTATTGGTGAAACACACTTTCCTCAGTAAAGATTAAAAAGTAAAAGCCAGGAGATCCAGTGATTTTAGAGGGAAGCCAAGAAGCATGATGTATCACCAACAAAGTTTCTAATTATGTATTAATTTTGAATATTAGTATATAAAATAAATACAGAAATCCTTACCTAAATTTAAATAAATTTTAAAAAATACAATGTTATATTAACTGTTCAAGGATATTAAATAAATATATATATAATTTTATTTGAAATGACTTACCTGGCTTCTAATTCTATCATTTTCAGATGTTAGATTTGAAAACCATTTGAGTATCACAGGCTCATTTAGTATATCTCGATCATACCAAAAATGTATAACCTTCACAGCAGCTGGTGCCAAATCTTCATGATTCTTCATAAATTCCTATGAAGTATAAAATGCAAAATCAGTTTACAACTTCATGGAACCCAGAAGTCGCTATGAAAACATTCATTCATCTATTTAACAAGAAAAAAACTAAAGATCTACATTAAGTTAAACAAACACAAATTCAACTCTAAAAGTTTATATAAATTAATTACATTTTTTAAAAAAAGTAACATGAGATGGAAAATTATTGATTGCGGCTTTGAGTTGACAGATTAAGGACTGCCTTTTCTCCTCAATATCCTTTTAACTAGGAGAAAGTCATGTATCTATATGATACACATATCCAATTAGCAAGCAGATAGTTTCACATTTAATTCCCAGTTGACAGTAGCAAAGTTAATTTTTTGCATATCCTATTCAGAGCAGATTTAATAATTTCTACAGACTTGGATTCTGCTGATTATGGTCTGGACCATGGAGGTACCTGTTATGGAGGCACCTAATAGATGGGCCACTGTTGCCTCCTATGAAGGGACAGACAAATTACACCCATGCCTTTTCTGGGATTCGAACCCATGCCCTTCGGTATGGCAGTCATTTCTTGTATGGGTGGCTTAAAGGACTGTCGAATATGATATACTAGTTGTTTGCACATTTTTCATAAGTGCTGCATCTTGATGATCAAGTTCTACCATATCCTTAGCTATCTTGTGTGTGCATGTCATTAGATTATACCTTCAACAAGCTATTATTGCAAACATTCTTGGATTATCATGGCTCTCCAATTCATAACTAGGTAATATGTTAACTGATCAGATTGCCTCCTTCAGCTCAAAAATACAGCTTCTCTTAACCTCACAGGACAATACAAGCCAATTTCTTTTAGAAAGTCCTCCAAGTATCTGCTTATTGGTTATCTGAATATGGTGAACACCATGAGGGTTATCTGCTTAAGGGAAGGCATCCCTTTTCTTAAGCAGATGCCTTCCCTTAAGCAGATAACCCTTGTGGGATTCACCATATTCAAATAACCAAACCTAATCTCTCAAACTCAACTGCTCAGGTTTACCCGAATGTGATGTCAGCTGCACAACTCCACGCAATAGTCAATTTTTTTTGCCGTTGATATCCATCTTCACTAGCACTTCTGTTACACTGGACTACTATTCAAATTCTTGACTTTTTAGTCTTTTGCATAATCAGTCTTGCAGTATTTGAATAGGAATTTCCATTTAAATATTTTGAGTGTGTGGCATTTTTTGTAAAACTTAAGCTAAGAAGCAACACAGCTGAAAAACTATATGACCTGTCTTAATGCACTTATAAAAAATGTTATTGTAACAATTGTTTTGAAAGTATGAATTTAGCAAACTTCATATATTTGCAAAATTATTGATTAGAAAAAATTATTCTTAAAAATAAATGCTTAAGATGTTACTACATTAAAACTTTTTTTAGCTCATATTGTTGAATTAAAATCTACAATTCATACCAAAATCTGTAGAAAATGTTAAATATTTCATCTTAGAAAAATAGTCTTTTTAAATCTAATCAATGAAATTATTTTGAAGCATAAGTCTAATAAATTGTACCTCAACAGATGAAAGGCAATCCAATTGTGACTCTGCACTTCTAATGTAGTTTGAAATTAATGGCTGAAAGAAAGTCAAGCTTATTTTTATTTTTGCTAAGTACTGCTGCACAGTAAGATCTTTTTGAATTTCAAGAGGAATTTTCAAGATGGCCTTTATCAGCAAAGTATTAACTTCTTTCATTGTAACATTATAAGCATGCCTAAAAAATATTTAAAAAGATATATAATTATACAAAACAAACATAATCTAAACAATGTACAAAAACCAGTAATAGAAGAAATTCTAAAAACAAATGCCTTAAAGATTTTCAATTTTAATAGTTTCTACAAATAAAGAAACAAGTCAAATGTTTTAAATGAATTATAAGACAGTGTGTTTTAAATTTTAGAAATAAAAATATGATGCAGTAATGAGTAAAATAATTTCTAAAGCATAACTATTTAAAAGAAATCAAAACAACTTTTCATAGTTTTTACTCTCTTTAATCACATTAAATCGAACTTCTAAAAGAAATTTTTCATACACATCTAAAAATGTTTTAAAATTGTAATTCATATTTATTAAACAATCAATATTAAATAAAAATAATGACAGTTTCTTTGAAATTTAAACATAATGCATATAGTAAAGTAAATGTCTTAAAACTATTTTATTTGACAAATTACATATAAAACACTACTTTTACCCCTTTAAATTCAATTATCATCATCATTTATTGAAGGAGTAAAAAACTTTATAAGCTTTTTAGTTTCTCCTTGTTTTTTTACTTTAAGCACTGTTTTTTTGTTGTTATTTTTATGTTCTTTTACATATATTACATTGTTTTATCTGTACATCAGCATCAACAAATATCTAATTTTAAAAAAATGTAAAATTTAAAATTAAGTTCAAAGGCAAACCTAGACTGTGATAGATTCTGAATAAAATTCTATTGATTTCAAGGGCATTTTGATATAGATCCTTATTCTTTAGGAACAAAACGTTTTCAAAATATGGAAGAGGAAACAACCAAATTTATAGGAAAATTAATGGCCTACCAAAGAGGAAACATGTAAAATATGAAAAGATTAAGCTATTATAATTCTCCAGACATCTGGAAAACATGGATTGGAATTAATGTCATTAAAAAGGAAAGGTAATTTTCTTTTTAATATGAAGAGCTTCACTGATTCACCAACTGACATAGTAAATAATGTCTGTAGAATCAAAGAGAAAATTGTGATTAATGGACAAGCTGTGATCACCTATCAAAGATTTGTTTATTTCTCATTTTTAAATTAGGTTTCATATTCTTTGATGCACTTGCAATAGTCTTTTAGTCTTGTCAATGTCAAATCACACTGACAAGAAATGAATCAAAAGCAAACTAAATGTAAATATTTTGAAAGTTCTCCTACAATACAACCATGTTTCAAGTATTATTTCCTAAATTGTTCAAGTAAATGCTCAATAGTCTCTAAAGAGTTTACGACTTCCATATTTTCAATTTCATTTCCCATTTGCAATTGATGCTGCCTTCACTTCCGACTGCTAGTGCACAGCAATAGTAATTTTATATTGTTTCTTAATGCTTAAAGATATTACTGACTGACAGAAATCAACATTACCAACTACATGGATACATGCATTCAGTAATGTTATGAATTCATGCTAAATGAAGGAGACTTTTTCAGCATAACAACACACTACTGTACAGGTCTATAGTAACTAGATTAGGATGGGAAAAATCGATCTTCTGATCATGCATCCTGAATTGGTATCACTGATTTCAAGAATATTGAAAATATGTGGGATGCAGTATAACATATCATGCAAGCAAGTTGACCTGCACATTATTCTAAGGACTAGGTTAGGTTATTTTAATCGTGCAAACTGCACAAAGGCTATCTGCTTAAGAGGGAGAGATGCCTCTGTGAGGACTTTGTAAGAAAAACTGATTGTATTCATATCATAATGACAGAACCACTATGCAAAGTAATCATGCGGCCAGACCATTCACCTGTGTTCGAAATATCACTATTATTAAGTGATCTTAACTACTAGGCCATTGGTAAGGCCTGTTCTTCTTAGTTGAGTTTTTCTGGCATTTGCATGCATTTTTAACATATTCTATAAATTATTATGATACTGGATGGTGATAAAAAAACTATACATATCAAAATTTCAGAAGTAAATGTATAGTTAAGGACTGATTAACACAAAGCAGTAGCTAGAAAATTTTTCAAAATATTTTATGAGATAAAACAGACTTCATAAAACTTTTTACATTTAAACATTAAATTAACAAATTTCAAAAATGAACAATTGAAACAAACAAAGGAAGTTCTGAAGTTCCCCCCCCCCAAAATTGCTCCATACTAAAATCAAAGTACATGGAAATATTACATAAATAATACTTAATATTTATAAAAATTAACAAATTTCTTATTGCATAGAAATATTAGGAAGCTTAATTAAGCTTAAGCTCTTGACATCTATCTATTTAACCTAAAAAGGTTTAAAACGTTTTTAAACACTCCTCAAGGGCTCATGAGTAGTGCATCAGCAACTGTTTCCTTTTAGACTTCAAATCCTATTAAAAAAACCTTTGTCTGATATCATTACTCGATTCTAGAAAATAAAAATTAATATATCATGCCTATCTTTACTTCCAGGAACAAGAAAAAAAAATATGAGTTAATATCACAGTCTCAGAGGCAACTATCAAAATCACATAAAGGAAAACATATACTTTACACTAATATTATTTGTATCAGATCGAAATT
>KK119632.1:46130-63880 GCA_000611955.2 Stegodyphus mimosarum
TATATATATATATATGTATAATTTTACTAACCGTTAAATGTATGTATGTTGCAAGTAATTTCTAAAGCAAGTAAAGTTCTTGAAAGCTCCAACAATTCTACTTGCTTTAGAAAGAATACTTTGTGACAGACCATACTAAAGAAAACTGCTTTATATTCACATGTTTGTAGCAAAAACTATAAAATTCGCACACAGCTATCCTGCTCAGCAAATGGACACTGAAATCATTTTAAATGATAAAATAAATTCATATAACCCAAAATCATTTCACAGAAAATTTAATAGTTGGCAGTTCAATTAATATAAAAATAGCTTTCTCAATTAATATAAAAATAGCTTTCTTTTAGTATAAATAAAATATCTTTCAGATCTTTATAAAAAAAACTTACTTTGATGAATTTATTTCCAAAATCATATTTTCACTCTTGACTTTTTCTTCAATACCTCTTTGCAGACTTTCAAGAACTTCATTATAGAAAACTAAGAAGAAAATAAGAATAATCTTTTTTAAATATTATAACAAGGGCATGTTTTTCTCCTAAGAATTAAAATTTATTTTACATGCAGGAAAATTCAAAACTGTGTTAAAGTAATTCAAAGATGTATTAAATATTTAATATATTACAAATAAAGCAACCTATATATTGATATTAGCATGAATTAGATATTTCTGTTTATAAAAGAATTCTTCATCCTATTTCATGAACAGAAAGACACACAGAATTAAATAAATAACTAAAAAAATTACAGCTTTCATATTTTATAAAATCACATTTGATGTACAGTAATTTTATAAAATAAGAAAATTCCAAAATTAAATTACTGAATCAATCATATTTTAACTTAAAATAAACACAGGAGTAAGAAAACATGCTTAATTTTGTAGTCAATTACTGAAGAGGGATGAGTTTTTTAAAAGCCAGTTTGATTAATTAGCAGTCATTGAATAAGAACTGACAGATATTAAAGCTGCTCTTTTAAATTTGTCCACAAATTTGAAGTTTCACAAAACTGGGATGATTTTATTTGGAAATTTACAGTTCAAAGTCAATTTATGATTTTATGTAGATTGTTAATATAACAGTCTACCACAAAAATATATTTAAGGACTATATACAACATTCAAATTTCCAAATCTTCTTCAGTTGTCATACAGCCTATCACAGACCAAGGCTGTCTCAACAAGATTCCTCCAACAGATCGGATTAGTCACTATGATCTGCCAACGATTGATTTTTAGAGTCCTGAAATCTGCCTCTGCAAGTACATCCATCTTGTGTGAGGTCTTCCTCTTTTCCTGGTATTCTCTACACTTGCAAAGGTCCCCTTTTTAACAGAGTTCTAGCTGTCACATCTAAAAATGTCCAACCCATCTGATACAATAAGATTTTATGACTCGGATAATATTAGGTTATTTGCATCTTCTGTATATTTCATGGTTTATCAAAATTTTCCATCTATTATTTTCTCTAACTGGACCATATATTTTCTGCAGTATTTGTCATTCAAAGATTAGAAGTCTTTCTTCATCTGTTTTTGTTAATGGCAGCATTCAGTGCCATACAATATGATAGGTCTAATAAGAGTTTTATAAAGATTTACTTTTGTCTTGAAGTTTAGTAATTTAGACACTAACAAATTCTTTAAACCATGATAACATGCATTAGCACTAAATATCTATTGTCAATTTCGAGTTTCATATTAATATCGTTAGAGATGATAGTACCAAGATATGTAAACTGAGAAATGCCCTAAAAAATATAAGACTTTATTTGCAGTGGGAGGGGATTATGTACTCTACTAGTTACTGCATAAATTGTGTTTTACGCTCATTAATGGTAAGTCCAATATCTCTAGCTGCAGACTTTAGAGAAATAAAAGTCTCCACAACCACCTGTTTACTTTGGCCAATAATGTCAAAGTCATCAACGTAAGCTGGTAACTGTTGCTTCTAGTTATGAATTCGGCATCTCTAATACCCTTTTCAAGGGTTATATTAAAAAACATATAAAATTTCCAAATACTGTCACCAAACATGATACAGAAAAATCAACCTACTATCTATTAATTTTTATGCACTGTCAGTATTTAAAATAATTTGTGAAAATAAATGCACTATTTGGTAAAGAAAGAAATTTTATTTAAACTACTCATTCAGGACATAACATTAAGATTTCATGATTAAATATTACTTAATTAAACTTTTATGGGAAGGGAAATGTGCAATAAAGAAATAATAATTTGTATTTTTCTCCCACTGCCTCTCTCCCAAAAGGAAGGGAGAAGAAATGCCAAATAAACTTTACTATTTTTAAAAATCAATTATTATTTTACGAGACATTGTAAACAATAAATAAACAAAGTTTTAAAAAACTATGCCTTCTGTAAGTTTCTGTTCTAATTTGAAAATTTATTAGCTTTCTAATGGCTACATTCCATTATTATTATTATTATTATTATTATTGCATTAAATTATTAAAATGTTACCATAAGCTTTATAATTACACTATTTAATAAGTTTCACGGAACATATGAACTCAGAATAGTGAAGAAAAACTTACGGGCAGTATCATCATCATAATCATCCACAGGTCCATCACTTTCATCGGATAATCCATCTCCAGGACTTAAAATGGCAGAACTAGATGTTTCCCCTGTGTCATCTTCATCAGATAAATTTTCATCTTTTGGTGCTCCCCAAATATCCTGGACATCACCAACATCTTCTTCTTCACTATCACTCACAGCTGCAAATAAAAAGCCTCTACCTTCTTCACCAACTAAGTGTTTATCACAAGCTGAAAATACAAATTTTACCATTAATTAAAAGATCCTTGCAAGTTAAAACTATTCAAATATTAGAAATAAAAAGAAAAAACACAACATTTCTTAAATACTTTATCAAAACCTTCCAGTACATTATTTTTTTATTTATTTATTATTATTATTTTTTTAATTTTAAGAATGGATTTAAAATAATTCATTATTTTCAGGATATGAAAAATATGTAATTTTGTTTTTTAAGTAAATGCAAGCCTATTGTTCTTTTATGTATAATGAAATGGCATACAAGATATTTAACAGTAACTAACCTCAATTTATCTACATTTCATTAACTGTAATTGAATCCTCTTCAACTCAAAAGCAGCCAATTTTAGTATATTCAGATCACAAACATTTCATCCATTATTCAGGTATCAAACTTTATACTACCTCAAGGAGCAGCATTACAAAAATAAATTATGATGTAAGTTGATACTTGCTGTTTATTATTTCTTATTTTAACATTCAGTATCTTCAATATGTTACGTTCGTTACTTTGTTCATTACCTTATATATTATAACATGAATCAAAAGATAATAGTCTTGAAATAGAATTTTTAAGTACATGTAATGTAATTAAAATTCATGCTTTTAAAACATTAAATTTTAAACACTAAAAATAAAAGATTTTCCTAATGTTCTTAATGCTGCAATGACATGCATCATTCATTAAGAAAAATTTTAAAAAAGCAATGGAAAAAAAATAAAACAAACACTGAGTTTGTTCACAATAGCTCTGGCAATATTAAATTAAAAATAATAGTACTTGCTAAATGGAAAACTCTGCCCACCGTATGTCAAAAACACCTCACTTTAATTAAAGCAGTTTACATGAACATAAAAATAACAGTAAAATTTTTGTAATATATGAAGTTTTTGCATAACAGGAGTGCAATGGATTACGACAACAAAAATAAAATAGTCAAATTTTGCTAACATATAATTCTACTTTTTTATAACATACTTAAATAAATCAGATATATAAAATACAATGAGATAATTTCTAAATACAGAATTTCTAAATGCATGAAGACTTATTAAGCATTTCATTCTATGTCAATGTTTTAAAATTTAAACCTTTCAAACACAATATATTAAATTTATAACATGTAAACTTAATAATAAGAATTAAAAAAAATTAAATTACATTAAATAAATCAATGGTATGGGAATATTCTATAAAATTCTAAGAAGCAAATTTATATGAACATATTCAATATGCAAAAATTAATGATACTTAACACAGATAAATAAAAAATCTATAGTTTATACATACAAAGAAAAAATAAAATAATGAAACTTATTGATTATTTTAATAGAAATTCAGTCTCAAATTCAGTAGTTCTACATATAAAGAATAATACATAAAAACAAAAATATATGATGTTAAATTTGATTGACTTGCCTGTATAATAAATTATAAAAATACTGCAATTAGACAGTTAACAGAAATCATGGATGAATACCATCCAGAAATCAACAGAGACAAAATTTTTATATAGAGTCTAATACATTTTCTTATAGAACTCCTACTTTGTTCATGAACTGGTTTCTGCTCTTCAGGAAATTCCTCTTCTCCAAAACTATCTTCATCTGTATACATACTAGCTTGTAATTTTGTAAGAGGTGGAAGAGTAATATCAGCATCAATAATTACCTGTAAATATGTAAATAATGCAAATAAGAAACTACATATGTAAGTTATTAACATAGATAAATTTAAAATAAATATGCAAAAATAATAAAAATAAATTAAACTCATCATGTAAAGATAAAAGAACAAGTAGTGCAATCATTTCTTGGTACTGTTCTGCTATGAGGACAGGATTCAGATATCGCCAAAAGCTGACGATTTGGTGAAAAATCCTAAGCATAAAAATAATTGCCAAAATATTTATGATACAGTTAAGTTGATGCAAAAATCCAAGGTATAAAAATAACATAACACATATTCATAAAATTAGAAACTTTTAATACAAATTAAACAATTTCTCAAAGAAACCAGGGAAAAAAAATTTTAGTTAGCGAACTGAAATCAGTGTGAATTCATAAAACTGTGCATATCATTTAAAATGTCTAAAAACATTAGCAGCTAAAAAACATTCTTTTGTTTCTTGGCAAATCACATTGTAGACCCACTGGCGTGGAAGGATATGACCGGCATTATGTTTTCTCATATGAAAACAGACTTTTGTCCAACTTCAATAATATTACCAGTGCTGCCTATTTTAACAGGTCTAGATATTAATGCATGGCCACAGACTTTCTTTATATAACTGTTCCAATCAACACCAGTGCAGTAATTCATATCAAGTTGATACTGACCAATATCAAATGAAGTAAATTTTAAACAATATGCACAAACGAAACAAATTGCCGTTAAAAACTCATTCTCGATCCTTTAGCCCAATTTTGAAAACATAATCCTTTTTTTCTTAGCATGTCATAGCTTTATGTCTCCATTTTGATGTTTCCCTCACATTGAAGTGGAGCTTCATTTTACGGTTTTTTGTGCACTTTCCTTCCAAGTGAATAAATCCTCCTTCACGAAGAAATTGTACAGAAGATGTTTCACCATTAGGTAAGTTCCAAATTTTCATATCTGTGGTAAATATAGCTATAATTAAAACACAAGTTATCTTTAAAATTTGTATTCTCATTGCCAATTCTGAAAAGGCATTCTTACACTTTTTTAAAAAAGTAAACATTATAAGGAATTTAAACATAAATGTTGGTGACTTCATATGAACCAATCTCTTGGTGAGTTTAGCAAAACATTTGCCAATGACTCTGGTCCCAATAACAAAACAGTACCCATTTTTCTTTTCCAACTTAAGGTACATATAGAAATAATGCAAATTGGATGCATGTGAAAACTACAATCACACACATATTTTATGAACTTTCTGAATATCACATAGAGGAATTATAATTTTGGATAGAAGTTTCATATAGAGCACATTACAGAAAATCAAATACTTAAGAGCACTGCAGCACATTTATAAACAAGACAATTCCTTTCATTAAGATGTGAATGTGTGTTTTATAATTTAAACTTTTTTAATTTTAATGCTGTACAGGTATCTTAAATGTCTTCTCTCTTTTTTGTTAATTAGTAGTTTCATATCAGCTCCTATCATAAAAAGTGAAAGAAAAAGGAGAAATTAGATACACTAGAATAAATCTTACCTCACTTCCTAAAACACATCCAGGGTTAACAGTCACATTTTTACGTAAAACAACATTTTCTGCAAGCAAACACGTATCCAGTTTGCAATTATTCCCAAGTGATACATCATTCCACAAATAAGAGCCTTTTATTTCAACATTCTCACCTGAAAAAAGAAGGAAAGGAAAAAAAAAATTAACCAAATAAAATATAATTATGGAGTTAAAATGTAAAACTTTTACTTCAACATTTATTTCCATACACTCTTCTATATACTTCTTAATGTATTTCTACAATGATTTTAATGCATTAGAAAAAATAAACACCACTGACTCAATCAGAATTAACAGTAAAATAATTTTAAAAGAGAAAACAATACTTAGATTTAGGGACTATTTATTGTAAAGCAAATCAGAATATTATAAATAAATAAATAAATTGAACAACTGGAAAGCACATAAAAAAGACTATCCATAAATCAAAAATAAAATCTTCCATAACTAAGAAAAATAAAATTTGTGTTTCATTCTCTTTATGAAAATTTACTGGATACTTTCTAATTATCTAAATCCTCATGGAGAAACTCATTGAGAACTTTTTGAATAGGCAAAAAATACCTGTTATGCTATTTTTATAACTCATAGTTACTATTATATTCATAAACATCACAAAAAAGGTATTTTATAAGAAACAAATTTTATATGAAAGAGAAAAAAATTATAATGCTAATTGTAGATAATCAGAAAGTATCAATTACTGCATATACATATAATATGGAAGCTCAAACTTACTCTTCTCTTAAAAATACACAAAATATAGCAGACTTAGAAGGGAAACCAAACAATACAACATAATTTGTACATCTGTCTATTGCTGTTTTGTTGACATGGTGGTGAGCTGGTTGCCATACCCTTATGCCCATGTTCCAAGTCTTAGAGAAAGCAAATATATTTATGAAGGTATAGTACCTTTGTATCATGGAAACATTTAAAATACTGTAAAGTTGAAAAGCTTCTCTAGAAGTTGCTGGTGAGAGAAAAGGGGAAGAAGACCCGCAGATCCTATTTTTTCAACAAGAAGTTTTTCAACAAAAGTGGAGCAAAGAAGTCATATTGTCATATATAAGGGGCCTAAAACCTTGGCCAACAACAAGAACTTACTTTCTCTTAATGATGAATTCATGCACTTGATAAACAGATCCTCTCAGATCAGGAGAATTAGGAAGAGTAAGAACATTGTGCATTAACACTTGACTGGTGCACTAAAATATGCAAGGGATAAAAACCTTAATCTAAATGAGTTCCATAACGTGCTAATAAAAGTAATCTACATTTTTATCTCCAACATGTTTTAAGAAGTGCAGTTACACAGATTAGCTTGAAGTAAAATGTCCACTTATAAACTTCTGCATTGTTATTTCACACTGCACTATTAAGATGGAAGGAAAGCATCATAAACTACTGGTATATTTCATTATTTTTCTTAATTACCACATTTTTATGTTATAAAGATATTGATTTGAAGCTAAATATTACATTATATACAAAAGTTAATAATAAGTTTTCACAGAAGTGAATGAATCAAATCAAGAATAATACACAGTTTCTATTGTTCATTATTTCAATATTACATATATATAATAATAATAAAAAAAATCTGATGTAATGACCAGCTGGAATTTTAACGTCGTAGAAGTGTTGATCTATAACGAATAGGAAATTGGAGGCGAAGGCATATTAAATCTTCATTTTTTATTTCAGCTTGTTGTGGCCACAATCAACTTGGCACATGAAATGTGCCTATTCCAAAATAGCTCACATTTTAGATTAATTTTCAGTAAGAAAGAAGAAAGCAGCATACAGCAGTCCAACTAGACCGAAGCGTAAAGAGCAAGTGCGTTACGTTCAGGGTGAAATCCCAATTCAGACTGAGTTAGTTTTGGTTTACAATGCATTTTGATTGGATAGTTAATACTTCTGTAAAATTATTATTGGTTACTTGACTTTTAGTTCCATTTACATCATCAGAATTATGTAAGTGCCATATGGCATGGATCAATCTAGAAATGACGCAGTGCGTAGAGAGGTTATTATTTTTAGAATTGAGAAGGGAAATTTACGTTGTTAATTTAATCTTAGACATATTCTTTATTTTTCTTACATATTCCCCCTCGTCAAGGAAAGAAAGGCGTAGCGACAAAGAAGCCTTTTTAAAGGAAAAGCGTTAAAGCAAATGAAGAGAAATAATTTGAAAAAATACCAATTTTGAAATTTTGACCAAAAAATACAAATCCTGAAATTTTGACCAAACTAATTACTTATATAATTGCAAAATATTAACTTATATAATTGTTTAAATAATATTTTAGAGTCCTTTAAAAATTCAGTCCAAACGTTTTTGTAATTTGCAGTCCATATAATTAAATTTCTTCAGAGAAGTCTTTGTAAAGCTTTGAACACAATATATCACAGTTGAAAAACCTTTGCACACATATTACTGATTTTGAATAATCAAAATAAATTTCAAAATTTTCAGAACACATCTAATTTTCATTCTTATAACTTATATTTTAACATCATAAATTTGATAATAGTATTGCTAAAATTATGGTTTTACCAATATTGTCTTTCATTTGCAATTTCTGAATTTAACAAACTGAAAGGCCTCGCAATACTTCTAAACAAACATATCCATCATTAGGGCTAGCCTCTTGAGCTAACCAGTGTGTTTTGCACTGGTGGCTCAGGGTGCCTAGGCAGTTACTTGAAAAAGCCTCCGTTCCTTACATAAGGTAACTGGCCTTTGAGAACTGCACTACTACATTCCATAATAAAAAAAAGTATAATAATAATATAAAAAAAATTACACTCAATCATGAAATGAGAGCCTTCAACATTATCTTATATGAAGAGGGTAAAAGGAACAACTGTACAGAGGTAATAATAGGCCTCTGTTTCGGAACCAGTACTCCCTCAACATACTTTATACTTTACAGCAACCCATAAATTTTTAACATGCATTAACCATAATTTCATATTACTTATCTGTACTAATTTCACTTATTTTTGTATCCACTTCATTTTTAGAATAATTGTAAAATTCTTATTCAAAATTTTTAACACAAATTTCAAAATATATTAATGTTAACAACCTTCCAGAAAAATAATTAAATCTTCTTCACTAACCTCACTAAAGTATTAGAGTTCGAACTTTTAATATCATTTTCATAAAACAATACTATACTTTTAAGAAGCAGCAATATGTATTCAGATTTTCAATATAATAATAATGATTAGTAATTTCAATACGATATTTTTAGTTGCACTAAATAAAATCTTTAGAAAAAATCCAGACCACAGACTTAGAAATGAGACGATGAACAAATCTTGCAAGAAAAATCATTCCCAATTCACTAAAATGTTTTTCACCTTTGGAAAAACACCATATTTGAAGATTGAGACACTCGGAAGATATTTTTCAAGCACACACTAAATTTACGAGAAAAGCACAGCACAGCATTGGAAGAACAGAGATGTCTAACTATGGCCTTGAAACAGAATAAAAAAGGAAACGCAGATACGATGAACTTTCAACACACGGCATTAAATCAAATTCCTAATTTTTATTTCGCAATCCCGTCACTGGAAATTGTTGAGAGTTCATTCGAGTAAACTTTTGCTCAACACATCACTTGAATATTGCCTGCACACATCCATTGGGGTTAGCAGCGGAGATCTATCCTGTCGACTCATGTATTTTCGGTCAAAATTTCAAAATTGGTGTTTTTTCAAATTATTTCTCTTCATTTGCTTTAACACTTTTCCTTTAAAAAGGCTTCTTTGTCGCTACGTCTTTCTTTCCTTGACGAGGGGGAATATGTAAGAAAAATAAAGAATATGTCTAAGATTAAATTAACAACGTAAATTTCCCTTCTCAATTCTAAAAATAATAACCTCTCTATGCACTGCGTCATTTCTAGACTAATCCATGTCATATGGCACTTACATAAATCTGATGATGTAAATGGAACTAAAAGTCAAGTAACCAATAATAATTTTACAGAAGTATTAACTATCCAATCAAAATGCATTGTAAACCAAAATTAACTCAGTCTGAATTGGGATTTTACCCTGAACGTAACGCACTTGCTCTTTACGCCCGATCTAGTTGGAGTGCTATATGATGCTTTCTTCTTTCTTACTGAAAATTGATCTAAAATGTGAGCTATTTTGGAATAGGCACATTTCATGTGCCAAGTTGATTGTGGCCACAACAAGCTGAAATAAAAAATGAAGATTTAATCTGCCTTCGCCTCCAATTTTCTATTCGTTATGGATCAACACTTCTACGACGTTAAAATTCCTGCTCGTCATTTACTTTAGACTTTTATTTAATAAATTGAGAAGGATAACATTTATCATAAATGATGATGAAAAAATTATAGTTTGATGCTAGAAATGTTTTTATTCAGGTAATTTCAATTTTCCTTTCAACCTTCATATACAAATACTATGTAAGTGGTTCATACCTCTAAATGTTTAAAAGTAAAACTATAAAAAAATTATGCCATTAGAATAAAAATTTATAAAAGATTTTTATAACATGTTTGCCCCTTTACTGTGAAACTGTTTCATTTGTACTGATGTTGTCATACATTTGTTAAATAGGAAAAAATATATACAGTCGAATTAACTGTGATAACTGAAATCCAGCTTTTCAAGTAATATGCAATTTATACTTAACATACAGACAAAATTGCTTCTTTCATCCCTAAGTATTGAATACTATTATTTTAAATACTTTGGAAAGAAAAAATGACATTCAAATTCGCTGAAGCAACCTTGTATTTGGCATACATTTACAAAAAACACTCAATCGATTTCGAGGGCAGCTACAAGTCCCTCCTCATCAGGAGAACAATCTCCTGATGAGGAGGGACCTGTAGATCTCCTGATGAGGAGGGACCTGTAGCTGCCCTCGAAATCGATTGAGTGTTTTTTGTAAATGAACGCCAAATACAAGGTTGCTTCAGCGAATGTGATTGTCACATTGGCGTGTTTCTCTTCTATTGTAAAAAATGACATGTTCAGCTGTTTCACACTAGTTTGAAAGAGCATCTTAATTTGGGGAAACAGATGTTAAAATGATAAGCATGATATTTATTCAGGGAACTTGCCACAGTTTTCATTTGTGCAAGACCTCCAACTTTTTAACAAATCAATGTGCACTGGAATAGAACAAATGAAACAGTACACAGATAGACATTGAAATGAGAGCAATACAAGCAAATGTGAATTTCTCACTGATATACTTGGGATTAATCCAAAATTACCTATTCCAATCAAACATCTAATATTTGCCGTCCAACCAACATAGTGGTTAGTGTCGCTGACTGCTGAAGGGCCCAGGGTCGAATCCCAGAGAAGGAATGGATGTTTGAAAATGTATACTGTTCGCGCGGCATAGTGGCATTTTAAATATACAGTGAGCCGAAAGTCCTCTTGAGAGGTTGGTGGTAGGGGAAGAGGGTGTGAGAGACCCCCGGATCCATCCCTCCATCAAAATTGGGGACGAAACTGTGCTAAATCTCACTGTCACCAGTAAGGTGCTCAAGGCTGTTGCCAATGACAGGCATAGCTTGTGTTCCCTAACACGAGGTATTTCATGGGCTTGGGCTGACTATAGGTCAGGCAAGTGCGTCAACAACAACAACATCTAATATTTAGCTCATATGTAATAGTGATAAACTCTACAGAAAGACATTTATCAGAATGACGTTTCGGGGAAGTTAGCCTATACTAAAACAGTTGTTCATCTTACTTAATTCTAGGCTGTCTTCAGCAATACAATGTCATTTTTAGAAACAGTCTGCTTCACAAATTAAGACTAAAAATATGATTTTTGTTTTTTGTGAGAGATTTATTTTTTATTTAAAATTTTTCCCATTTACTCAGTAATGTCATCAATAAAAATTAATTTCAAAATTTGTATATACAACTGGAGATGGTTAAAACTAGGGTGAAAATTTCAGATAATCCTCATATGCTTTGGTACAATACAACATCAATTCAATGAAATATTTTAATTTTTTTTTACAGAAATTTTGTTACTTTTGCAATACACATTTTGGCACTGTTTTGGATGACAGCCATCTTGAAAGCATTGCTTCTTGGCACCATTCTTAATGTCAACAAATTCATAACAATATCAAGGCGCATGCTGCCCAGAAGGCATAGTGGTTAGGGAAGCCTCCTGCAATACCGAAGGGCCTAAGTTTGGATCTTTGAGAAAGAATGGCTGTAAACATCTGTCCCTTCATAGGAGGTAAATGGTGGCCTACATATTAGGTGCTTCTACAATAAAGTGGCAACCACTTCCGGCCTTAGTGGTAGCCAAGACTAAGTTGGCGAAGTGCCCGCCAATGGAAAAAAAAAAGAAAAAAAATCAAGGGTCACCCAACTGTAAATTTCCTTCAGAAATTTCAACACAACAGATTAGACAAGGGGAAGATCACATTTTTAAAAAACAATCATCTACAATAAAAAAATATCAAGATTTACTAATTAATCAAATTTTTATATTATTTCAAAAATTCACTTTAATAACAATGGTTTAATAATAGTCAAATTAAAATTTATACTATTGAAAGATGCACAAAAATAAACATGATACTTAAATGCAAACTACATAATTACATTACTGATTCCACAGATGACAAAAGGGTACTTTCTAATTACCTGCCCTCCTCCGGAAAAGTAGTCATGAGGCAAGCTCTGCGTTGTCGAAATTGGCAAACCCATGACATCACCAAATTTATGTAGGAATCCAGGCATAACCATCTAAAAAGTAGACAAGTACTATTTCCATAGAAGGCACACATTTCCTCTGTCAAATTCACATTCATTACTGTTTATTTTTGTTGTGCCGAGTAAGAAACTGCAAACTGCAGTTTGTCAGCTGGTGGAAAAAACAAACAATGATTTTCTCCAGAAATACGATGTTTTGCCTAATACTGGAGTATGGAAAAATTCATATTATAGGAAGTAGTACTTCTTATGCACCTGAATTTTATGGATCAAAATTTGTGCAAGTCTCTTATGTTTTTTAAGTGAAAACATATAGCTGCGTACATGGGCAAATTATAGTGTATTCAATGCAACTGTGCAACTATCTGTTATTTTTTAAGCGAAAACAGATTACCGTATACATGAGGAGAAACAACAGTGCACATCATGCCAGGTTTGTATGATGCTGAGGTTTTGCAAAGTGTAGATATTTTTTTGAATTCTAAAGCAGATTGCTATGTACACTGCACAAGAAAGGTTCTATATGTTGCATTCTACTACGCCGATTGACGGAATTCAAATTGCATTTTTCATATCTCGATAGTGCAACTTACGATTTATATATAGCATTGTTCTAATATAGGTATTTTGACACAAAATCGAACTTTTTGTGAAATGACATGATAATTTTTTCCATATTTCGATTCTACAACTCAAATTATGCCTAAATATTAAATTTTGTCAAATTTGATGCGAAATTTACAGAGAAATTGAAAAGTTTATCTTGCCGCATTGTTTTCAGTTTGAACAAAGAATAATTCACTAGCAACTTATTTTACTTTCTTTATTTTTTTTCATTGCAGACATAGGGAAAAAAAGTCATCATTCATACTTTTAAATAATTTTAACAAAGTGCCTAAACCACATTTGGCATTATTATCACTTATAAAAAATATGCCGAATTTCAAAGTGCGCCAATACATAAATTCATGTATATCTTAGAAAATTTTGATTAAAAATACTCTAATTTTTTGCAGGTGTGCCTAGAAATACATCTACTTTAAGATGATGTTAAAAATGTTACAGGTTATTATACATTTTTTTTCAAGAAATTTATAAAAAATATTTCAAAATATAAATTTTAAAAATAAATCATAAAAATGTTCAAATTATACTTGGATTAAGCATAAACTTTGAATTCTGGAAGAAGGAATCGAGCAGATTTAATAAAAAAAAAGATTCAATTAACACTGAGGAGCTAAAATTTTAAGAGCTAATTTTTTAAAAACTTCTCGTGCGATTTTTACAAAACTGGCAGTTTGACATAATTTGAGTCACAGAATCGAAATGCAGAAAAAAATTGGCATGTCATTTTAGAAAAAGTCAAATTTTTTGTCAAAATACCTATATTAGAATAATGCTATATTTCTTTAGAAAGTTAATACTTGAACAATAGCATTTTAAGGTTTTAAAAAAACTGCACATCTAGCTGCCAATTTTATTATACTATAATTAACAAGTAAGAATGCAAAAGCTATAGCACACCCAAAACCATTTGAATCCTATTCGAAAAAGCACGTTAGTGCCAAGGTTACATATTAAACACAATTAAAATGACATTTAAATTCTAATTTCTTTTTCCTAAACTATTGGCCAATTTATAATTTAACGTACGTTTTCTGGCCATCTTGAAACTTTAACACCAAGCTCTTTGTTTTTTCCCCATTTGACGCCATGTTTTTACACCCTGCTTTACAAGTTAACACCCCCCCCCGGCCACGGGTCACTTTTCATTTGTCCCACTCGTCTTAGGCTCATCACTACGTCACCTCTCCCTGTTGGTTTGGAATTTTAAAGATTTTTTGGCTCTACGCTTGAAGCTCTGTAGAATAGAATTGCTTTAACTTCAATACAGCACGCAAGTTTTCGCCCAGGCTTCAAGGAGGTGAGTCTTTCTTTTTTTGTCTTCTTTCAAGACTGGTTTTTTTAAACTAATGTGTACATTTTTATTAACTCACTACCGTTTTATTCTATGACATTTTTTTATGTTAAAATGGCTTCCAATTTATTCAACGGCTTTTTTTCCTTCAAGTTTAACAGCTCTTTTACTTTGGGCAAGGGAGCCCCATTTTATGATGTTTTCCTAAATGTTTAATAGGACTAATAGTGTTTCAGAAATTAACTATAAATTACAATTAACGTTTTTTGGTTTCTTTCCTTCTCGAATACTATTTTGTATCTAAATTTCATTACGTTTTAAAAAATTTTTTAGAGGTCATGAGGCATTTTAGCAGTAATTGTTGCCTTGTTTCTTATATGTATTTCTATTTGAAATATTTTAATTTTGGTTGTATGTTACTTTTCTTCCATGCGTAGGGAAAAGGAGCGCCCAATTGAGATGATTTCGATTAGCATTAAATGATTTAATATATTTCAGTTCAGTAAATTATTTTACACGTTTTTGTCTCAATTGGTCGTTAGTTGAAACACGTGGAGGTGATATTTCAATGGAAGTGGCAAAGTACTTTTCCCCTGACGACGTTGCTATGCAACTCTCAATGAAATATTGCCATTTTGTTCATAATGTACCTTCCTATTTTTCTTGCAACTTCTGCTTTTCCCAATTTTCTAAAAAATTTCAATTTTAATGGCATATATATTTTTGAGTTATGTTTTATTGTGAATTACGAAGTTTTAATTGTGTTTAATATGTAACCTTGGCACTAACGTGCTTTTTCGAATAGGATTCAAATGGTTTCGGGTGTGCTATAGCTTTTGCATTCTTACTTGTTAAGAATAATGCTATATATATATATCTAATACATATCCGAAGTTGTACTTTCAAGACATGAAAAATGCAAGCTGAATTTCGTCAATCAGCCCAGTAGAATGGGAGATATAGAACTATCCACTCCTTTTTTTTTTGCGCAGGGTACATGGAGAGAACAATACAAAAAAAGTGTTTTATTCTAAACTTTTTTTTTCATTTTATTAATTAGCTGCTGTTTATGAATTTCTTAGTACACTCCAATTTTTAAAAACAACTTTTGTCTTTCATATCATAGCTAAGTGAAAAATATGTCACCAATGGCTGACGAATTTTTGGAGCAGGGTGCAGATAATCAGAATGTACCAATAAAATAAAAAATAAAAATTACTAATTCTCTTCATTCTCTTATCCAAACTGTAAAATTTGAATATAATGCTATATACTTACCTATCATACAATTCCTGCCAATAACAGAGTTTGTAATTATAGTATTATCACCAATTTTTGTGCCTTTACCTATAACAATATTCTGTTTCAATATGCAGTTCCTAAAAAGATAAAAAAAGGAACTATAGACAGAGATATTCTTGACAATAATAAAATAAGTAAGTACATGTTATGCATTATTTCCAGCCAAACCAATATTCTAAAATTGGGCTTCGATCAAAAATGATTAAATCAAATCAAACAAAAATGTATACAAATGTAATTAATTTCTGTAAGTAATTCAGACATGTTTGCACAACGTAACATTTAAAGCACTGCTGTTAAAATGTCATAAACACAGCACTTGCTACAAAAAAAAAAAAAAAATTTCCGCAATTAGTTTTAAAAAATAATACAAATTTACAGTGTATCTATAATTAAATTATAAAATACAAATAATTATACAACACAATTAAAAATTATATTTTGTAAAGCATTTATATGCTAAATTCTTTTTAAGTGAAACAGAGTCTAAAGAGATAGCCTTGTACATGACAATGGGAACTTCTATTTGTTTTCCAACAGAAATGCTCTAAAAAGTAATGGATGCATTTAGATTTTGAAACCTTTATTAATTAACAATGAATGTAGCAAAATAAACCAAATGATTATTCTCATTAACATTTTATACTACACTATTTTTGCTGTTAATAAAAAGAGTGTTCCAAGAATCCATCATATAGAAATTAAAAAAAAAAAAAAAAGCTATTGTAACATGAGAAAAAACTTGAGATCCAAACTGGGTCATGGATTTTCTAACTTATATGTTACTGGCAAAGCATGAAAAAAAGTCATGATAAGTCTACCATTTAAAAGACATTCACGTCTTAAAAATGCAAATGTTATTTTGAAAAAATAGATATTCATTCCTCAAAAATGCACATATTATTTTGAAAAATAATGAAAGAGTGCCATTAAAAATTTTTTATTCAAAATACATAAAGAAGAATGAAAGTTCTATGAAACAAAATTTATGCTTTTCTTATTAAAGAAAACAAAATTTTGATATAAAAAATAATAAATTATAATTAGCCTTTTTATTGCAGAACAGTAGGTTTGAATGACCTTTTGAATTCACTTCATTATTTTTTCACACAAACACATTTTGTATTTTGGCACTTTGATTTACACATACTCTTGATGAATCCTTAGCCACTTCCACTGGACTGAGCAACTGCAACTGGCTGGAGAATTTTGTGGTCAGGAATATGTTCAATTCTAAGCAAGTTCTTAAAACATAAAAGGAACTGTGATCTCATATATAGGTATTTAAAAATTCTTTCAGAAGTTCAAAATTAGTAAAAATTATCTTCTGTCACACTCATTACAACTTCCAATATATTGCACATATTATTATTTACTTTTCCTAGGCATTGCATGCAGTATGGAGATGTATTTCATATTTTGCCATTTCGCATTCTATAGAATGCCTAGGCAATGTATGAAATGTTAATTGTTTCATATATTGCCGGCCAGTTTTTGCGTTCTATAAAATGCCTAGGTATTCTATTGAATGCAGGATTTCATACTTTGTCAGTAATATATACAACAAAATTTATAAAGTTTTATTATTATTATTATTATTAACAACAACATGTTAACTTCGTGGAATGCACATTCCTACACTCTCTACTACTAGGCAAAATGTCATATGCCTAGAAAAAAAAAAAAATCAGCACTTTTAATTATTATTTATTATTTAATTATTATTTATTAT
>KK119632.1:72352-87234 GCA_000611955.2 Stegodyphus mimosarum
TACAATTTCCTTCAGTCCTGGTCTCCAGTCAAAATAGCCTAACGAATGACAATAAAACTGGCATAATGCAAAGATTTTCTGTATGTGGTTCTATAATTCTGGGACAATATTCCACTCACAAAATTGAAATAAAATTAGAAATTTATTTCCTGTGGTTTAATTAAATTTTTGTACTAAACAGGATAGGACAAGAATAAGCATACAAGACACCAGGACTCTACCATATGGTGATACAGACACTGTCCCGTAATGCTAGTGATCCAGTGAAGCATTCTACCAAAGCTCTGTGCATACTTTTCAAAGCATTTTCATGTATCTATTATTTAGAAAAATTTGTATACTAATATAAAGACTTTTTCATAACAACTATTGCTCATAAAACCTTCCTAGAATTTATTTTTATTCCATACTTGCCTCAACAGAATTTTTTACTCCAGATAAAACACAATTTTAGAATAGCTTTGAACACACTGTAAAGACAAAGTTTAAAAGTTTGACATTGGCTGCCACAAAAGTTCTAGTATAGAAGAAAGGGTTCTAGGCTTGTTTTCAACAACCTTATGTATTTGGGTACAAGTGTGTAACCACTGAATATAATTACATTGAAGAAAATATAAAGAAAACTATCTTAACATCGATCATTTTTTAAAAATAAACAAATTCCCGGTATTTTTAAGCTACCATACATACATTATTATTATCAATAGAGTTACTAAGTTAAAATTCCTTTATAACACTATATGATAGCATAAATATAATTACTATATCTAAAATGAACAATATTTTTTAAATTTGGATAAAAATATATCAGAATATTAAAACAACCTTTGTGCTAAACTACAAATTATTTTACTTTTCCTCTGAAATTTCTGTTCATTCCAAAAAAGTAAATAATATAAAATTTTTAAGAAAAAAAAATTACCTGATAGCATCATACATATACAAGTTAGATACACAAGCTCCATAACCTGATTTTGCAATATGAATGTACATAGAATTACCTAATAGCTAGAATCATTGGGGAAGGGAAGAAAAAACAAGCAAGTATTTAGTATACAAACGCATTATTGTTAGTCAAACACATTATTATTATTTTACTACTATTCCAAATAATACACTAAATTTTCCATTGCTAAGAATACTTATAATGTCATAATTTTTTTGTAAAATTTAAATCATATTCCAGTTAGTTAAAAAAACTGCAAAGTGATTTAGAATTTCTTAAGAATTATATTTCCTACAATATATTAATTCCAGTTCTGTACACAAATAATTCAAAGCCACATATCATTCCACATTAAATGATATGAAGTTTTAGTTTTGTATGTGACTCATTTTCAAAATTCTGTCTTCTGTTCTTGCACATCAAAGAAAATAAGAAAATTATTCCCCATGCCATGCCTCTGATACATTTAATCTGATGAAACAGATTTGACTGCACATATTTAAGCTTTTAACATCAAGTTATTATCTTTGTAGCAAAGTATGTATCTATAAAATTATATGTACATTATTTTTAAATAACTAAGCAAATAATAGCATATAGTAATTTATTTAGAATACTTTACTACTAATTATTTTTAATATCTAGAGCTATTTCTGGTAAAATAAATAAAAAAATATCTATTCACATACAAAAATATGATCACTATAAAGCTACATGTCTATATTAAAAATATGCACAGTAGATATATATATTAAAAGTTACAATTTTAACTTTTAATATTACATTACTTGATACAGAGAGAAAATAATAAAAATTATACATGCAATGAAAAGTTTCTACTATTTTCTTTGGCTAGAAAATATTAACATAATTAACACAATCTGCAACAATTCAAAATATATAAATTTTATTAGAGAACTCATTCACTTTTGTATTCCAGATAACAATACCCAAAAGTTAAACTATCAGTAAATTTATTTACAAAACAACAAAGCTATAAATGAAACAACAACTCTCAAAATGATAATTTACCTCTTCATTAACAATTAAGCCTTTAACAAAATCATCCAAATTCTGATAGTCGAAATTGTCTGAAAATAAAGGGGGAACACAAGGAGAGCAAATGCTAATATGACAGTCTAAAAGATCATAATGGATAGCGACTTCATCATTTTCTTGAAATACTTCCTAGAAAATAATAAAGGTAATGAGTTTGCTATAAAAATAACATAATTAAATAAAAGTTTGCTTACCGATATCTCAATAGGTATAAAAAATCATTTTATGAAGCAGATCATTCCTTATCCCAGAATCTAATTTAAAAAAATACAACTGCTTTTTTCATACTTCAAATAAACCAGAAGACTCAGTTACTTAAAGTATAGAAATTATGTGGAAATTTTACTAATCACAGTGTAAAAGAAAAATAAAAGTAAAAAAATAAAATTCCCATGGAATTCTCAAATTTCTCAGTAAAAAGGCTTACCATAATAAAGAGATTCATTACACATATGCATGATTCGAAATTGCTGAATTTCACACTTCAGCACTTACATGCAATGACATCAACTTAACAGAAAATAGAACACAATTATAAATGTGCAAAATTTTAATAAACTCAAATAAAACTGTACAACAGTGTAAAACTAACACAAAATCATATAATGGTTAGTATGAAATGGTACTTGCTTTGTTATCGTGAATTGTTTGGAAATGAGCTTTCCTCATCAACTTTGGCCAATTTCTTCACCATTTTCGAAATATTTTCAAAAAACTGACAGAGAGCAGACATATATTCTACTTTAAAGGTTCTGCACTGTTCTGGAAATTTCTAAACTGCTCCAAAAAGACAAAGTACCACCTAACGGTTTAATAAGTGCTGATAGTAGGAACACAAAAATGGTGATATGAATCTAAAATGGGTAATGTAATTTCAAAATTGAAACTGCATAGAAATATTAATACTTCATGTTGCAAGGAAAAAATATATAAATTCCTTACTGAATATATATGGCTTCCACTGTTAGCAGAAATGTAATAATGGTTACTTAAACCTAAGATTAGTGATGTGAATGTAACATTCTAATATAAATGCTTTGAGTGTGGACCCTATGAGGTTATTTTTTTAAATGTAGATAGTGACTGTCCTTTTGTTTTGTAGGTCAATTGTGCAAAATTTCATCAAGATTAGAATAACAGTGTAGACAGTGTAGATTTGTATGAAATACACACACAAACAAATGGAAATTCTTTTATATACATTGTATATAGTCTCAAGAATAGTCATCATAGAAGCAATAACAATTAATAAAGAAAACAGACGACTCGGCACTTTAGCAGCTAGATTGTAACATGATGATAAATCAAAAAGTAAATGTCAGAATGAAAATTAAATAAAAATTATGTTCCAAAAATTTGAAGGTCTAACTTTCTCTCTCTGGGTAAAGGTTACCATACATATAGATGATTTTAATTAATCCAACTTGTGCAATTTCACAGGTCCAGTTAGGAATTAATAATAACTAAAATGAATCTGCATTTATTGCTTTTAAATTCCTTAGTTTGACAAAATAGATTTTTAAAGAAAATTCAAATATTTTATGCTTTGATTAATGCTAAAACACTATCACATGGAAGACAAAAATATTTTAATTCAGGCAGTGGCAATGCATTTCATTTAAATCACTGAGTTTGCTTATTAAATTTAAAAGTTAAATATACTGCAAGTGGCAGCAAACTTCTTTTATATTGCTGAGTTTTCTGATTAAACTTGAAACTTAAATATCTTATGCTTTGCAAAATGGCAACACAAAGCTTTACCAATGACTCATAGCCTTACGATGTTATCTTAATATAAACATTTCACCATTTCACAAACTTTAAAAGATAAAAATAAGGAACGAAAAATTATAATGAAAATAATATACTCACTAAAGGCACATGCAAAATTTTTTTGTTATTAATCCTTTGATAAAATCGTATTTTTTGTGTAACTGCTTCAACAGCAATTAAAAAGTCATGTTCTTTACATCGTGTTGAATGCTTTGGAAAAGCTTTCCTGTACACTAAAGTAATGGCACATCCTTTATCCTCTTGTCTGCGTTTCCTAAAATAATATATATATATTATAATTAAGCAATACATATTTCAAAATTAATTTAAATAAAATGCATGAAAAAAATCTTAATTCATCACATGCATGATCTAACCTCTAAACCACATAAAAGCTATAAAAGCAAAACAAGTAATCATATCAAATTACAAACTTAATTTTCTAATGTAACAATTTCAACAATATGTTCTGAATTTTGTTATATGAAAGCTTATGCTCTGGACATTTTACAATACATTAATTATATACTGTTAGATTACATTATTTGAGTGAAGGTAATGCACATGATGGCTATCTGCTTAAAGGGGGGATGCCTTTGTGAAGAATTTTCTAAGAAAAACTGGTTGGTATACATGCTGCACATGAGGAAACTATGCAAAATCCACCATGCAGCTATCCTGCCTTTTCATCCAAGTCAACCTTCCATCATTAAGCAATTTTAACTACTTTACCCAGCCACAGGTACACTACATTATGCAATGAATTTCCATATTATGTTTGTTTCTTCTTAATGTAAAATACTTTTTTTAAGATAATATGTTACTTTCATTGTTTATTTATAAATTTAATTAATTTATTACTATTATTTATTTTCTTTATACCAGATGGTCCACAAAAATCTGACAACATTTTCAACTTGAAACTGACAATATGAAATATAACTTAAATATATTTATTCTACAGAAAAAATAAAACGTAAAATCTGATTTGCTATAAAGGTATCATTCTTCTCTTCAGCTTCTTACACTTTTAACAATACAATTTTCCAATATTTAAAGAACATCCTTTCTCCATATCTATGTTTCATGAAGTTGGTTTTGAGAAGTTATGATTCCAGCAAAAAAAAGGACATATCACATTACAGAATCTATGGCACTGCTTTAGTTTCCTGCTCATATGATTTCTACAACAGATATTCATAAGCTGCATGTTTTCAGATGTCAGCATTTGGCATTCTCTTGGATTATCTGAAGTCTCAAGTTGCATTAAAAAATATATATAAACACATAAAACTATTATTACATGAAACAGATGTAATTACTTCGATCTATGTGATCCAAAAACTATGCAAAAAGTGCAAACAGATTGGAAGAGCATTGCATTAACAGCAGAGAACATTTCAAAAATAGGTATTCTCTCATATTCCACACCAGGCAGCAAATATTTTGAAAATGATGACACACTAGGAATCCCCAAAAAGAACAATGAAGATATAAATTTCAAAAAGGAAGAAGCACCTCTAGCAAAATACCTTTATCAGGAAGTTCTTATTTTTTATTTGTTTATTTATTATTATTATCTTTATTTATTTATTTTATTTTTATTTATTATTATTATCTTTATTTATTTATTTGATTTTTATTTATTTCTTTATTTTGCTGTTACACTTTTTCTTTGCATGTAAACAGTGACTTGCTTTTGTTTAAAAAAAAATCCAAGAATTGCACAAATTTGGCATTGTGCACACTGCTGGTCACCGTGCATGCTTTCTTTTTCATCAGCCGGCAAACATGAAAGTTTTATTACGATTCCTGGCAGGAAAAAATTTACTCAAGGCAAAAAAAAAAAAAAACTAATAAAAAAGTGCTAACTGATTTAGAAGGTAGAAATCTGCACTTGTCTACTATGCACGTGTATGATAACCATATACATACATTCTAGCAATTTCAAGGATTAGCTATTTTGGTGATATAGTGCACTACCTCATGAACACTAATAAACAGAAAAAATAGAAAGATGTATTACTCAAAAAATTAAAAAGTGAAAAACAGGACTAATATAATAAATGGCACTTTTATTGCTTTACTAAAATATTTTTTTTATTTAAGTAAAACTGTTTATTAAAATAAATCTATATATTAATTACACTTCATTATGTTGGTTTCAATCTCAAAATTTCTCAATTCCCTTGGTCATCTTTTATGTAAAACTTAAGATATGTGACTTATTTCATGACACCAAAATCTATGCAAAAAATATTTAAAAAAAAAAACAGCTTTTGCAATAAATTGAGATATTTATATTTGATGTATTTATTAGCGTATTCCATTGTTTTATCATTAATTTAGTTCATCAGTTATTTCTAAGTACTATCAGTTTGTAGTAAAAGCATTCGTTAGCAGTTCCACATATTTTTATAATCAGATCAGTTGCGTGAGCTTCTTGTGTAAGGAAGAAAAGATGCTAATGCTTTAGAGCACAATTCAATAACAAATACATAATTTTAATTATTAATTATTGCTTTTGACATTAAAGAAGGTAGATCACATGCTGGTCTCATTGCAGAGTCTGAAAGCAGAATGTTCTCTAAAAATCCCAGAATGCGCAGAAAAGAAATCAAGTTCCAATCAATAATTAGAAAAAGAGAATAATTCCCCACAAGTTTATTTCAAATATCCCCAACACTTGATAATTTCTAAACAATACTCTTTCTGTTTTTCTTTTCTACAATAATCTTTTCTGCTGAAAACACTGTAGTTTCCGTTTACCCCTTGTAAATTTGATTTTACTTACACAGACCTTAATTTCATCATAATCGTTCATAAAATCATAATATATTATGGTTTCCTGGTTGTTATAGTCACTATTCAGTTTCATATTTCCATTATCATCATTCTCAACAAAATGATTATCTCCTTTTTCCCATCGTTACTTCTTTTATCTGATGTTGCAATGCTCCTATGTAATGGGAAATTTGAGATGTGATTTCTTCAAAGGAGCTGTGGCAGCATTAGAACAAAGGTATAGCAAATTTCTGCATTCAGTTTTGGTTTATTTGATTATGGCAAAGCACTCGAGGGCTATCTGCCTAAGGGATGCCTTTGTGGAGGCATCCTTCATCAATATAAAACTGTGATTTGTATTGATGTATATAAAATATATGCTTAAAACTATGCATATGACATTTTTATTAATGCAATACAGTATTCTTATGTGATCCCTTAATTAAATAAAAATAAACAGAAATTTATTGATGTAATTCCTTGTCTCCATTTCTCTCCCCCAATTTTTTTTAGATTCTCAAGCCCAGAGAAATAATTTCAATTTAATTAATAACAATGATTAGAAAGACAATGTACTATATGTTCGTTATGCAATGTATGACAGATGGTACGAATGAAAAAAAAAAGAAAATCATATTGGCACTGACAACAAAATGTTCAAAATGCTGAAATGTGAGCTGCCTACCTTTTGCAACACTTCGTCTCCTAAGGTAATGTGGATGGCTAGGATTCTTGCTTTTGTTCCACTCATACATATTTTTCATTAGCTAATAATTTCCTTTGAAACTGATGGTTGGATTCCGCACATTAAGAATCACAGCATAAATAATTGGAATTCAATTTAAAGTTTAAATATTTTTATAACATTGACACCTGTAATTGATTTTTTTACTGAAGACCAAATGGTGTTCATATTTCAAAAAATCCTGCATTAAAGCAGAAAATAAACTGACTAAGGAGACGTACTATCACCTTCATTTAAAGTCCTAAACAAAACTCTACAATATTGGCTATAAAAATGTAAATAATGGCTATCAATGGTCAAAACATCCAATCCCATGTATACAGATTACGCCCTGATGTCCTATCCCTCTTTCCATATACACAGATTTCCTTATTAAATTTCCCTCAGCTTTGGTTTTAATGATCTCCATATTCTCATTAGTGACATTCTATGACAGTTTTCATACTCACAATTTTTTATTTACATAACATTGGCTTTCAAGCATAAGAGTAGTAAAATTAACAGTGCTTCTAAACATAAAAGAGGCTATGATATCTTATCCATTAGTGAGAAAGAATAAATTCTGGAGAGTGTATTCTTGTATTAATAATACTATGTATAAAATAATACAGTGTAAATAATATTTTATGATTATTTATTAATACTGATGATTCCTTACTGTGAAAAATTTATCAATTAACCTTTAGTGAATCTATATGTTATACATATAACCCGTTTTATATAGAATTCAGCATTATCTGTGGTTCTACATAGCTGTAGTATGCCCTGAAATGAATTACCCATGGATATGCAGACACTACTACATGCATATGGGTAATGAAGATTTTAAGGTGGCAACATGATGTTGATGCATAATTGGTCATGACTGGTTGATACAGTTCTTTATTTTAACATATTATCATTGAAATAAGCACACATAGCTGAACTGGCAAAAGATATGTCTATTAATAAACATCAAAAATGCATTTTTCATACTCTCACAGTATTACAAATGCAAAGAAAAAGAGACAGTAGATAATATGTTAGCAGAAGAGTAACCCAAACATGAAAAGAGCAAAATTATGATGTTGATTTCAAACTAAGAATGATAAAGTTATTTTATTTTTCAATAGTACCACTTTACTACTATTTGTCAGCAAAAAATTTTATTTGAATATGATTTGATGAGAAATTTTATTTTCACATTTGCTGTTTTGTAAATGCATGAATCATTTGTGTTATATAAAATTCATATGATAAGGAATAATTTTGAAATGGCATAAGCATTTCAGAAAGTTTTATTATGAACAATATACTATTTTTTGAATAAAAAGAAGAAATAACAAAATCAAAAAGGAGACTAGAGAGATAATTACAAATTAGGGATAGAATTTCATCTTATATAATATGCTGTTAACAAAATTCTACCAAGTACATTTCAGCCAGATTAAAAAATACAAAAAATCAAATTCTATTTAGTTAAGTGCAAGATCTGTCATGCACTTTTTGATCTGTCATGATCATCTTTGAAATTTATAAATTTAAATTTTGACATTAATCTATAAAAGAATAATGAAAATAAAAATAAAATCCAGATTAAAATCAAACCTGTGTTCCTCCAATATACTGCTAAGTGCAAAAGTGGTAATAACATCTCCTCGAAGAAGCACAAAATCTGAACGTATGAAAGCTTTAGAATCCAATTCCCTCATTATATCACCCATTGACATAAAACTTGCAGAACTGATAACTGTCACAGACATAGATGAAGAAGGATCAGACCACTGAGATTCACTGTTAAGAAAATAACAATATGTATTTACACTTTCATTAGGATAACAATACTTCAACAATACTATTATTTTCAATTCAAAATGCAAATAAATCATTAGCCTTTTTGATGCTAAAGAATTGTGAGAATTTTACAAAATGTTGACCTTAAAAAATCAAGAAAAGCAACTAAAATTCATTTATTACCATAATCACTCTAATTGATAGTGCTAATATTTGCAGTAATGGACTGTTAATATTCTACAATTTAATTAGTACAAACATTAAAGGATGCATTAAGTTAAAATGATCAGCATCTGATATGAAAATAATTAATATTAGTAGTGACAAATATTATTGCATGTTTTTGAAGACATGATTTTAGACCAGTGGTATTCAAACTATAGGTTACACCCCATTTCTAATCATGAAATTTATGGTGGGATCACAAGGTGAATAAAAATACTAAAAAATCTTAATTGATGGTATATAATTAAGAGTAGACTTTCTGATTTGAGTTGTAAAATTGTTTTTTGAGGTTGTTTGCATATTGTAGGTTCATACTGCCATAAAATTTGAATACCACTGTTCTAGACTGATGTGAAATGAAAAGTCCATGCTGAATCACAGCAGCAAAATACACCAGTTGTAAGATAGCTGTGCTAACAGAAATGTGATCAAATGCTGAATGCAAAGTGTGATAATATTTTTTCATCTGAAGCTAATTCAACCATCAGAAATTCATCATACATTTGTTGAAGTATACAGTGATAGTGTCATGTCACCAAGGCCCATACTAAGCATTTTTCTACTCTCTGCCTCCCTAAATTCTGCTATCCAATGCCTTCCCTAAATCCTAAAAATTTTGCCATTCCTAAATTTTGCTGTTCAGTGTTTCTCTAAAATTGTCAAAATTTTGCTACCCCTAACATTTGCTACCTGGTGCAGCCACACCTGTTGCATTAACTTTGGGCTACACAAAACTTTTATTTAATAGTTAAACTTTGGGGCTGGCCCCTTCATGTCAGTGCAATGAGTTCAGTAACAGCAGGATGATATGCAAGATGAATAAAAATCTGTTCAGCTAAACATATTTGCCATAGATGGCAACACTTGTCTTGTTGAATCTCTGGCTGATGATTGGTTATAGGTTATAGTCTCATGATTATATAACATTTAAAGAATGTTCGAAAAAATATTTGATGCAATTTTTAGAAGTCGTATATGTTCATCACTTCTAATTCAGAAATCTATTTTGCAGATCCAACTCAAAAATACAGAGTGTATGAATGTCAGAAAGCAATGTGAAATGGCATAACAAGAAACATAAAATACTATAAGGCAACACTTTTACACAAATTTAGTAGAGTTCCTATGGCATAAATATTTGAAAAAATCCTTTCAGTTATAAAGTCAATATGAGTGACTGTATTTTCACCAGAAACAATTATTTCAGGAAACAATTTTATAGTACTTCATTTTTATGTACAACCACATGCAACAGCAAAAAGTTTTATGAGCATTTTTTATAATATTTTATCTTTTGTGTAGCATGCAATTTGTGTTTTCTTAGTTAATTTGTTGTTTATTTTCACCTTTGGTTGCACCAACTCTTTATAATGACAATGCAGCAAAAGTTGAGGATTTCTTTTTCATTTTATGATTTTGGCCTGTTTTGCCCCTTTCCTGCAGTTTGCCAGTGTGCTTCTGGTTTATGCGCATGGTTTATTCTGAATTGAATATGAGACAGATTTAAACGTATTATTTATTCTAATTTATTTACACTATACAGGGTGTCTCACTTGAAAGGGGACATGGGGAAAGTGCGAAAAAAATCTTACAGCAAGAGGAAATGAAACCACATTTTTACATGACATATCTTTATGATTGAGAAATGAACATACATTACAAGAGGTGTTGGAAGTAACCTATGCATTATCTTTAAGGTGACCTCACAGAAAAAAGTCAAAGGAGTCAGATCTGATGATCTCATGAGTCATATTCTTTCGGAAATCACTCTGTCAAGGAAAAATGATTCCACTGCAGCCATACTCGCTAGAGACATATAGAATGTTGCCTCATTTTACTGGTATCATCCTCATCACCCAACTGGCTCACAAATTCATGTAACAGTACCTCATACACTTCACAGAAAAGAGTAGTGTAAAAAAAAAAAGTCCAGTAATGCACCACTGCAATAATGCATAAAACAGACCTACCTTCTGAGAATCAAGAGGTTCCTCGAGAACTGCATGCTAGTTATCACTACTCCATAAATATGTCCTTTGCAATTTCATGTATTCTAACAAGTGGAATCACACTTCATCACTATACCATGTGATGTAACTTGCATCTAAAAATCGCTTTCGCTTTAGAATTCTAATTCAACATTCAAACAAATAAAATAATCAAAGCTTCTTACCTGTCAAATGAGATCAATTCAATCCAATATTTTATCCAATTTTATTGACGACACAGACAATACATGATAACAAGAAAACACTTATAATTACAGTTATATATAGAGTTTGCACTTAATATTTCATGGTTCACCATTCTTCACAGTATTAATCGCAATAATTCAACTCAAAAAGAAGTCAGACGCACAGTGCCATCTGGCTCCTGTAATTATAGTTTCTACACCATGTGTACTGCAATATTCATAGCCTTCCAGTGTTAAATTGCTGAAACAAATGGCAAATGTTTATCATGTTTAGATGTATACCCCATTTATATATACATATTTCCATTACTTAATGTTCTGTTAATTTTTTTTTTTTTTGTATGGCACCTTACATTTAGCAACATTTTTTTAATTGGTGCTTTTAGTGGTTGTGGCCAGCAATCATAGCTTTACATCAACTGCACTTTCTTCAGATAACTGTGAGCACCTCTGCTGCACTGTTCTAACAATGTTCTCTTTGTCTCCAGCTTCTTCACCAAACCTTGAACACAGTTTTTAGATGGTTTACATCAACCAACAAAATGTTCAAAAAAACAGTTGCTGACATGTCTTGAAGGAACCACTTACGCAATACTGTTTTACAATAAACATTCACTTTTCCAAAGAATAACAATACATCATCAAAATCGAACAGCACCAGAAAAAGCAAGTCTGGAATACCAAGAACAGTAAATTATGCTACACTGAAACACGAGACCTACACATAGCTCGTGGAACCCAATTGTTGCCGTATTTCACAGATTCACAATGTTGCCATGTTGATGAGTTACATCAGAACATCTGTCATGAAATACAGGCAGTGATGCCCAATGCTCTGGCAGTAACACACACAAACGTGCAGCATCATGTTGAACTGTGTATGCAGGTGGAAGGAGTCACTTCCAGTACTTCTTGTAATGTACTTTCATTTCTTAAACATAAAGGCATGTCATGTAAAAATTTTGTTTTATTTCTTCTTGTTATAAGATTTTTATCACACTTTTACCATGGCCCCTTTCAATCGAGACACCCCATTTATATATACATATTTCCATTACTTAATGTTCTGTTAATTTTTTTTTTTTTTTTTTTTTTGTATGGCACCTTACATTTAGCAACATTTTTTTAATTGGTGCTTTGGTTGCAAATAAAACGGACTAGTACTATTCCCTTACTAGAAGAATTATAGTGAATGATGCCAGTTATTGTGACATATTGAAATTTTACTGCAAGGCGATTTACTGAAAATGACCAGGATTTCTCTTGAAAGGGCACTGTCTTGCTAATACCCAGAAACATGCAATGACAGTTACAGGTGATTTTTTATACTGCTTCTACAGGGAAAGCAATGGATCATCCTCTCTACAGCCTAGACTAGTATCCTGCGATTCTCATTTCTTCAGATTTTTCAAAAGTACTTGCATGGTATGCAAATCACAACCAACATGGATATTCAGAAAGCCATCATGGCATGAATTCAGGGATTAATGCTTATTTCTTCTGTGCTGGCTTGATGTACAGGTGAAACAGATGTTTAACCATGCATTATGTTGAGAAATAATATTTATCAGTGAATCAGCCTGTTGAATAAAATTTGCTTCCAAAAAGGGTATCATCTTATTTTCAGAATTGCAAACATAATATAAAGCTAGTCTTTAGTAATTAAAGTCATAAAACATGCATACCTAACATAGCTTCTGATTAATTGATTATGAGAACAGCAAAATACAAATGTTTCCTGTATTCCACATTCTTCTAATGATTGCAGAATATAATCTAGAAGAATTTTATTAACCAGAGGAAGAAACACCTATAAGAAAATGAAAGTTATTACAGCATAAAATATATTACTTTATTATTATTCCATTATAAAAAAGTTTTAAATCAGATAATGATTAGTATCAGAACATTTTGAAAAATTATAAGAATCCATAATAAAAAGAAACCATAGAAATATTTTCCATATATCATAAGCTTAGATAGCTATTCAAAATGCAGCCAGACAACATTACACTAATAATTTGTTCCCACTTTATTTGCTGTTTATAAATTAATTACATACTTGTAAATATTATAATTATATGTATATATATTCCATATATTCTGGGGCATAACGCACACATGTAATCTCAAACTACCTTTTCTAACTTTTAGGTATACTCGCTGTATAATGTGCACCCTTTTCATTATGAAAAAACCTGAAAAATATGTATGAGATACTGTTACATTTTGAAAACATTAATTCGAAGATTTTTCGCAGGCTTTCAAACAATGGTTTACTGAATTGACGTGTGATAAAAGTAACAATATGTGTGTATGTGGTGGGGGAGGGTAAATGCTTGAGGGAGTAAGTAATTCTGCAAAGAGGGTGGGTTGTATCCAATGTAGGTGTGCACAAGAATGTTATTATAGGGTTTTGAGAAAAGGAAGAAGTAATTTGAGATACGAATATATTTATGAGCCGAATGAATTCGTGCAATTAAGAGTTAAACGATTTCTCTCTCTGCAATCATTTGGAACCATGATTTTGAAGTGAACCTCCAGGGCTTTAGTAAATCACACTTGCTTTAGCTGAAATACAGTTGATCTAGTCTTTCGTTTAGAAGTAAATATGGATACTGTCAAACAAAACCATCACAGTACTGGCTTCAAATGCAAAATCATTCAATTTGTGAAAGAAAATGGCAATCCTGCTGCAGCAAGGATGTTTGGTATTGGTGAAAGCTCTCTATCTGTGTGGAAGGAAAATGATGTCACAATAATTAATATGGCAAAGAATGAAATTGCTTTGAGGAAACGAATAACGGAATGACCTATCCTAGAAAAAAGTGTTGCAAACTGGGTCCTAGAAAATAGCAAGAATCGCCAGTAAGAGCTTTTAGGTACAAGTAGAAATCCAATTTTTGTATGTTAATCTTTTAATATTCAATTATATATATATAATATTCAATTTTTATATCTGGCATACTACATGCACCCATAAATTTCTTAATCATTATATGTTGGAATACATGGTATATATATATATATATATTGTTTCATAACAGTAAATTTTATTTAATTATTATTTAATTATTATTTAATTATTAATTAAATTTAAACAATTCATTGCGCCATTGCTGCAAGGAATGAAATTTAAATTATAGTAAACAGTAACTACTTAAAATAGTAATTTTAAGATAAATTATAATTTAAACAGAAATTGTGTAAACAAATTAATGCTAATTATGAACTAATCTATAATATCATTTAAATTCAGTAGCATAAGTAAATCAAGTTCAAGTTCAACCAAAACTTGAAAAAAATTCTACTAATTAATAAAAATGAAACTAAAATTTATTAAAATGCATACATGAATGATTGCTGAGTAGGCCGGAGACAGA